>CABFVX010003142.1:19135-34699 GCA_902151425.1 Timema shepardi
ATATATATATATATATATATATATATATATATATATATATATATATATTAAATTTCATAATAAAGTAGTATTGGAACGTAGTGATACTTGTATTATAATTATTAGCTATATTTAGTGTGATGCATCTTAATACAGTTAGGAATATATCTATAATTTATCTTTTAGATTATAATTAATAACTTCTCATCAAATCGGTCATTTGGACTGTGAGTTCATCCATGCAATTAATATTGATATTTACTTTAAGGTGTGGCAGAAGGGAGAACAAATGTGTTTATATTTTTTTATAGAATCACATTATTTTGGCCAAAAAATTGTAATAATAATATTTAGCACCGCGTCTTACTACCCGTTCGGGTTATACGCTTTAATTACTAATTCCGCTAATGGATTAGGACTTGGGAAGGTTGAATTAGAGGAAGCGAACCCGCATTTGCGTGGAGGGAGAGTCGAAAACCAATTAGGAAAAACCACCCCCAGTTCACCAGACCGAGATTCTAACCTTGATCTCCACGTCCTCAGCAGTCGAGCTCAACACGACAAGCGCGTTAGCCAACTACGCCACCGAGGCGGGTCAAAAAATTGTAATGCTATAAAAACTTTAAAAAATACTCGCACTCCATTCTGCCTCTCCTTAAGCAGAAACATATTTCATTTCTTTAATATAATTAGTATGTTATTTTTTAATCTTCTTAATTCATAATAGTTTTATTTAAATATTGGTTTTGCGACTTTCTCCAACATCAGAACTCCAACCAACCGGTACTAAATTTGTGAGTGTCTTTAGTAAAAAAAACAGTAGGAAGGACTGTATTCAACAGTTTCAAAAGTTGCTGAAATTACTTTAAAATATTCACATATCTTTAGCTTTATTTTTGACGTTTAATATCAATACATATAAAATGATACTGGAAAGATTTTTGGCAAAATATTGACAACATTGAACACAAAAAAATGTATAATATTATAAAATACCCTTTCTACCTCATTCTAACGAGCATTTGTAGAGCTATTAAAAATATCTTCTTAGCGCCAGAGTACATATCAAAATAATAACAACATAAAAATCCAGATGATCCTGTAATGATTATTGACCGGGGTCCTGTTTTAACCCAGCCGTCGTTCAACATTTATTCTGTCCAAGGCTAGGAAGTATGCTCCACGATTACTGACAGTTGCATAAACAAGTTTTAAAGATATTTTGAAGACATTCTAAGAACCTAAACTGAACAACGTATGTAGAGAGTTTTGTGATCTGCTTATCCGTTTCAAGATGGAAGATACTCTAATAGTTTTTAAATATTTTGTTCATCCAAAATAAATTAAATTTAGAATTCCAAGATATCAATCAATAACCTTGTAAATATTATTTACAATTTTTACAGATAGTATTGCGAGACTGGTGTCTTGAGATAGGTGAAAAAAACAAGTATGAATATAATGTATTATTGGACATAAGATACCTATTAATTAGTTTTCTGTATAACTTAATCAACAAGTAAGAATTCCAACTTTAAATACTAAGAGAAATACTTTTACGTTAAAACTCTTAATTTAAGAAAAATTAAGAGTGCGATGTCTACTGTTCACAAAACTACTATTTAGAACACAATATTCATATACTAACTTAGCCTAAAATTAATAAAGATATTTTGGGCATTATTAGTAAAATAATCTAATGCACCACTTTCGCTTGACCAGCGATGATGAGTAGGCCTATTTTGGGTTCGAGTCTCATGTGGGTATACTTGAGGTAATTTTTTCCAAATAGTTTTCCACTTACCCTCTACACAATTATTGGATCAATTCATAAAAATTCAACCTTCTTCGTTCTTAGCACTCTGCCGTAGTTAATAAATATGCATCCAACCCGGCAAGGTAGTTTTAAGCGGTGACAAAAAAATACATGATAAATTAGTGAAGTGTTTAAGGTTAGGTAAAGTTAGCTTAGGCTAGTTCTATTATAATCTTGTTTATATACCTGACACATATTCGCTTCTGTGTGTGGTTTTGTAGGTATTCTATTTGTATGCATGGGAAAAACTGACACCGACACTCGTTCGAACGCCAACCTAAGGTTTACTTCTAGCTCAATACTGACATAAGTCCCCATCAGGGGCCATGATGGTTAAGGCGTTAAGTTCTTAAAGTCCTGGTTTACGGTAGTGGAGAGGTTAACTGGGTGTATGCTTATAACCTGAACAGGTATTAGGACGCGGGGATAGAAAAAAAAACTAGTGATACATCTCTAATTATTTTCAGAGCCTCTATTTATCCATTCAGGTTTAGTCAAAAATGTTAATACCGATATTGTGCTATGTATGAGGTAGTTACAAATTGGTGGAAATGTATCCGAAATGTGTGTGTAGGGAGAGGGGGTAACTATTTAAAAGAAACACTTCTTAGTTTACTTTGTCTGTATTTGAACGAACCCGCCTCGGTGGCGTAGTTGTCTAACGCGCTTGTCGTGTTGAGCTTGACTGCTGAGGACGGGGAGATTGAGGTTCGAATCTCGGTCGGGTGAACTGGGGGTGGTTTTTCCTAAATGGTTTTCCACTCTCCCTCCACGAAAATGCGGGTTCACTTCCTCTAATTCAACCTTCCCAATTCCTAATCCATTAGAGTAATTAGTACTTAAAGCGTATAACCTGAACGGGTAGTAAGAAAAAGTGCTAAATATTATTATTATTATTATTATTATTATTATTATTATTAGCACCACGTCTTACTACCCGTTCGGGTTATACGCACTTACGCTAATGTGTAATGGTAGGGTTATTGTGAGATGAAATGGAGGACCTACAGTTTAACGTGGAATCCGAACCACGGTGGAGGCCTGGTATTCCTCACATTCACAAGATGTCTTGTCAGAGGTGAAGGAGGGGTTTGGTAATCAGCTAAATCTGTGCCGGGACCGAGGATTGAACCCCGGACCCCCAGCACAGAAGTCTGACACCTTAACCCTAGACCTCCAGGTCACCGCTAAATATTATTATTCGAACGAAAACTTCCCCATCAGAATGCAGACCACGCACCACCCGGTGCAGGCAGGGACAAGATCTCATCTCGAGATATCGACTCCTCAGAAGACTCGATATCGTGTCGACCGTTCCTGGCCGTGATTTGGCGAGCAATCAAAGCAAGCGGAGTAAGAGTTTGAGGTTGATGTCGTCAGGTAGGCAGGACCCGCTAACCTCGTTTCTGCCGGCTCTCGACAGTGAACAGGTAGTTGGTTACTTATGACGTTGGTCAGAGGGCCTTCAGTGCTGTGCCAGCGACGGTAGATGACTGACCCTGCCAGGCTTGTTGTAGCTTTCCAGCGGGAGTGTGTGCTTGCGTGTGTGCGTGTGTAAGACAAGTTCTGGGACTAGAATTATCTGCTGGTGTCTGCAAACACAACTACAGGTAATTATTATTATTATTATTATTATTAGCACCGCGTCTTACTGCCCGTTCGGGTTATACGCACTTACACTAATGTGTAATGGTAGGGTGATTGTGAGATGAAATGGAGGACCTACAGTTTAACGTGGAATCCGAACCACGGTGGAGGCTAGGCATTCCCCACATTCACAAGATGTCTTGTCAGAGGTGAAGGAAGGGTTTGGTAGTCAGATAAATCTGTGCCGGGACCGAGGATTGAACCCCGGCCACCAGCACAGAAGTCTGACACCTTACCCCCTAGACCGCCAGGTCACCCCTTACAGGTAATTAATTATACATGCGTCATCACTGTGTCTGTACACCCGTTCGGGTAATACGCTTACATATATATTACTATAGTGTTGAAGAAATTACCCAGGAAGGCTATAGAGGCAATGCACCCACATTTGCGTGGCGGGATAGTGAGAAACCATTTAGAATAATACACTGTGAGTAGACCCAGCCGGGCAACCTGCTTGGGCAGTTGCATACTCTAAATCGTCACTGTCGTGTTAAACTAGACTACCAATGGCAGGAATATCGTGGTTTGAATCCCGGTTGGGTATATTGAGTATTGTTTTCTCAAAATCGTGTTCCTCTCTCTTGGTAAACCTCCTCTATATTCATCCTTCCTCATCCCTATCTCAATAGAGTAGTTATTACATAAGTGAACAGGTAGTAAGACATGGTTCTTAAAAAATACACAAATCCGGGGTTTGAACCCTGTTCTCCTTGTTTTTAGCAGCCCGATATGTTGCGTGTATGACACCTGAGACTATACGCCTGCCTAGGTAAATATTGGTTTAAGTGTAGGTTTTACTTTGCTTCACGTCTTACTGCCTGCATCTAATTATGATCTTGTTGTAAGGACGAGAAAGGTAATATTTAGAGAGAGACTCCCAATACTTGCAATAGGGAGAGAGGGAAACTATTAAAATAAAACGCCCTTAATTCGCCAGGTGGGATTCAAACCCCGACCTCTTCGTCTCTGGGACAGACTAGACTAAACTAACTTAACGGTTAGTTCACGTGTTTACCGGTGTGTTTGGTTTTAATTGATGGAAAATAACGACCAAATTTTGGCCTGGAGACCCATGCTTCATTCATAATTTCCAAGGTTCGTATCCACGTTGGAATATATTTTTATGATATAAAGTGTAAATTTAGTAAAAGCCTTATAGGGGTGTGGCCTGGCTCTGACCTGTAGGGCAGGGGTTCATTGCTTACTCACTGAATCAAGGGGTAATTTCTACAGACACAGGCGTGCGTAAGGGTGCCGTGGGTTGTGGTCCCAGGTTCAACCTAATGCAGGGGTTCCCAAAATTTTCGAGACCATACCGACCTTCACATGTCAGATTTTTCTTGCGAAGCCCCTGCACCAAATGTTTTTTAAAAATATCTCAAATTGGATTTGGTGGCAAACTTTTAAAAGAAAATTGAAATTTGCATTAATTACTAGCTTGTATTCTTTTAAATGTAAAAATGCGTAAATAGAACAAAATTACAGAAATTAATAAGAAGGAATTAGAGTAGACATATGGTTTCTAGTATGATTTATTCCATTTTTAAAATATGTACGAGTTCACTTATTGAAAGTGTGCATGTTATATTTCAACTTACATTATAAGTTCTACCCACCTCGGTGGCGTAGTTGGCTAACGCGCTTGTCGTGTTGAGCTCGACTGCTGAGGACGGGGAGATCGAGGCTCGAATCTCGGTCGGGTGAACTGGGGGTGGTTTTTCCTAAATGGTTTTCCACTCTTCCTCCACGCAAATGCGGGCTCACTTATTCTAATACAACCTTCCCGATTCCTAATCCATTAGAGTAATTAGTACTTAAAGCGTATAACCCGAATGGGTAGTAAGACGCTGTGCTAAATATTATATTATTTAGCTTTTCCTTCTAGGCTCGACGCCCCAAGGCGTCGTGACACCGTTTGGGAGCCCCTGATCTAGAGATTAATAATTGTTTTTATTAAATATTCATTTTTGTTGTTGTTATATAAAAAGTAATAACAGAAGAAAATTATTTTTTGTATATTTATAAAGTTAACCTAATTAATACAATGCTTTAAAAAAATGTTTATAACCAAAAACACATTAAAAATAAGATTTATGTGTACTATAAACCACGTTAAGGTGAATTAACCTAATCTATCCGAACCTAACTGGCGCTTAGTCGTTTGTTTTCATTTTTAGAACTATAACATTAAAATAAATGTACTCTGGCGCCCAGTTGTCTCGGCGCCCAGTCTTCCTAGTGCCCAGTTCGCAATAGCCCGGTTTGATGCACCCATTTGGGGGCGCCCAAATGGTGACTCCCAGTTGTCCTGATCTGCCTCGACCCACACATAAATTAGTACATAAAACAATTGGCTTCGTTCCTTACAATCCAATTTTCATATGAAGAGCTTTTTAGAGAATATAGAGTTCTTATGCAGCCAATTTTGATAATATTTTACATTAGTGGAGTTATTTTATAGGCATTTTTAATATCACTTATATTATTGTGACCTGGTGGTCTAGGGGTAAGGTGTCAGACTTCTGTGCTGGCGGCCGAGGTTCAATCCTCGGTCCCGGCACAGATTTATCTGATTACCCAACCCTTCCTTCACCTCTGACAAGACATCTTGTGAATGTGAGGAATGCCAGGCCTCCACCGTGGTTCGGATTCCACGTTAAACTGTAGGTCCTCCATTTCATCTCACAATCACCCTACCATTATACATTAGCGTAAGTGCGTATAACCCGAACGGGTAGTAAGACGCGGTGCTAATAATAATAATAATATCGCTTATAATTTATAGCTGGAGTTCACATAGCTGTATGTATGGTTAGGTTAAAGGAGTTTAACTAGCTTTTTTTTTGCATGTCTTCCGATCAAAATTGGATTATTATTTAGATAGTCTGTTTGAAATATTTAAATCTATAATATCTGATGAACGTAATCTCGTTATGTAGAAACTTAGAGATATGTTTTAGTCAATTTTGGTTAGCTCATTACGTACATTACTCATTTAATTTTAGAAATTTGTATTTTTCTTTATAAACTTCAGTTCAATTTGTTTATTAAATAAATATAATCATGGTTTAGTTAAGCTTTATCTTATATTTTTGAGGAGTACAATCAGTGTTTCTTATAAAGTACATGCTCATCACCCCCTACCCCCCGCCCCCCTCCGTCCATGACCGTGGGCCCCCTTACTCCGGGGGACACGAGTTATTCACACCGTAATGAACTGTGCCACTCTCGACTATGTCTCTAATGTGTAGTATGTTTCTCCAGGTTGATATCAGTGGGATGGCATGGTGATTATATTGCATACCACTGCGAGTAGTGACCGTGAGATAAATAAATATCCTATATATATGATTGGACCATGGGTATTAGTTATTTTAAAAATAATTGCTACAGCGTTCTCTAAAAAAAATGGGTTAAACAAAATGTCCAAAACCCTCTCTCCCGCTAAAGAAGATCCAGATAAAAACCCTCAATGTCCATTCACCTAATTCTTCAAATTTTCTCAATTTAAATCTCTCCATAGGCACCGCATGCCCATCTTGCCTCAACTTGCTCGATATGACTATTCTTAATATTTTTGGAAAATCATACAGGCCATGAAGCTCTTCATTATTGTTCTTTATCCCTCCTCCTCTCTAAATGTGATGTTCATTTAGTTTAGCTCACAGAGGTGTCCTGGTGGTCTAGGGGTAAGGTGTCAGACTTCTGTGCTGGTGGCCGGGGTTCAATCCTTGGTACCAGCACAGATTCATCTGATTACCAAACCCTTCCTTCACCTCTGACAAGACATCTTGTGAATGTGGGGAATGCCAGGCCTCCGCCGTGGTTCGGATTCCACGTTAAACTGTATGTCCTCGATTTCATCTCGCAATCACCCTACCATTACATATTATCGTAAGTGCGATAACCCGAACGGGTAGTAAGACGTGGTGCTAATATTAATAATAATAGTTTAGCTCACTGGTGATGGATAGCCTAGGTCATGGATCAATCTCAGCTGTGTGTGTTGAGAGCGAATATCTTACATGGTTTCCCGCTATCTCTCTCTCTCCATGAAGATGTGAGTTAAATTACTTTAAGTTCCACCATCATCATCCCTCTCACTCTATCATAATTATAAAATACGTAGAGCAGGCTAATGAGATGTGACGGGGGGGAAAAAATCAGTAATTGCCAGCCAATTGATGTCAATGTAACGTTCCACAAAAAACTAAACTAAATCTGTTTGAAGTCGCCCTGGCCATGAAGAAGCCTAAGCCAAGGAGGAAACCAGACAAATACCAGTGGTAAAAATTTAGGGATTAACATTACTCAGAGTTGGTTTCACGGTGGTTATTTCATGATTCAATTTTAGCTCGCTCATATTAAATTTGGCCTTTTATAACCGTTTGGATGTGACTCAAAAGACAGTTTGTTGTCAGTGTGTTTCATTAAACAAATGCGGTCAATTTAGCAGGTGAAATAAATTCAACTTCCAGTTTGAAGGATAAATAACTGTAGTAATATCATTTATCAGGCCCTTAAATCTATATATAATTTATGATATATGCTATGATATTCAAAATCATACTGTATTTGAACACTCTCTATGGCTAGAGGATTGCAAATTATATCATCCCTCTTCCATCGTTCGCTTGCCCAGACAGGCCAGAGTCTTCTTCGGAAGTATACAAGTGTGGATTTAGGGAGTAGTGCAATGCATTTCAGAAAATTCGAGAAGAGACTAACTCTCTGCGAGACACAGTGTGTTTTACAAGCGGAAGAGAGCCGCCAGTTTTTTGGCTAGTTTCCGATATGTGTCAAAATTCCGTCAGACATATATACGGATCAAGATAATCCTCCAGTCTCACAAAGATGTTGCGAAGTGACACGCCTATTATGCGTAAGGTACCTCATTACCGTTTTATTAGAATATAATCTAATTCAAAATACAGTAGCCCCGTGGCTTCTTTGGTGCTGACTGGCAGCTCACAGCTGACTTCTGACAGTCAACATTTAGGTATATACCTACATTTTGACCGTCAGAAGTGACAGCTGCTAAACACATGTTATTTGCAGATCATTTGGTTCGGCGTAGGGATACATAATTTGGTCTGGTAACTTCTCAAAGCTTTTAGCTGTCAGCTGTGAGCTGTCAGTCAGCACCAAAGAAACCATGAGGCAACTGTACTACAGTTGGGTAGCTGGTGAGAATCAATCACTGGTATAACTCACCCAGTATATACTTGTTTAAACTTGTTGGAGAGAGTTACGGCGTTCAGAACAATATCTGGTTTGAATCCGGTCAAATACTTTTAGTAAGGCCAGAGAATATAATAAATCATAATTTTCACTTCGTTTGAATAAATAAATGAAGCTCTATAAATCACCGACCATTCGAATTGATAAGGCCCTAGGCTAGTCCATATGATAGAAAATACGGATAGTTTATCTTATAGAAAAAAAAAGGGTTTAACACTAAAACACTTTATTGAAAATACAATAAAAAAAGTTAGGAACATACAACTTTATTGAAAAAAACTGCCCAAATTTCAAATCAGACAACGTATCCACTAGCATGTAGGCCGACATTACAGTACTTACGTAGTTCGCAGTTTATACAGTAGTTATTATTATTATTATTATTATTATTAGCACCGCGTCTTACTACCCATCCGGGTTATACGCACTTACGCTAATGTGTAATGGTAGGGTGATTGTGAGATGAAATGTAGGACCTACAGTTTAACGTGGAATCCGAACCACGGTGGAGGCCTGGCATTCCCCACATTCACAAGATGTCTTGTCAGAGGTGAAGGAAGGGTTTGGTAATCAGATAAATCTGTGCCGGGACCGAGGATTGAACCCCGGCCGCCAGCACAGAAGTCAGAGACCTTACCCCTAGACCACCAGGTCACCTCTTGATCTTAGTTATCTAACTCCCATATAACTTAAAACATATTATTTTACTCACACGAGTATATAAAACCAGCGTCGGTGTCCGCATGGTCTTAGGCATCACTCTCGCAATATAGCAGTTTACCAATGAGAGGTTTCGAAACCCGATCAAGTGAACTAATTTGGAATTTTCCTAATTTTCGCCCATCCCACTTTCCACGTGAGTAGGATTATTTCCTTCTACCTTCCTCATACCTAACACATTAGTGTAAATATCCATATTTCCCGGAATAGTATTAATATGCTGTACATACAATAACCGACTATCTAGTTTTGGAACATCTCTCTTACTATTCATTACATATGTTTATGGTGATGTTAATATTATTCAAAGAAATCTTAGAACGACGTGCTCATATATTTGGTTTGGAAAGTGCTCTACCGGTGTTTTGGGAGACCTGGCGGTCTAGGGTTAAGGTTTCAGACTTCTGTGCCGGCGGCCTGGGTTCAATCCTCGGTTCCAGCACAGATTTATCTGATTACCTTTACCTCTGACAAGACATCTTGTGAATGTGGGGAATGCCAGGCCTCCACCGTGGTTCGGATTCCACGTTAAACTGTAGGTCCTTCATTTCATCTCACAATCACCCTACCATTACACATTAGCGTAAGTGCGTATAACCCGAACGGCTAGTAAGACGTGGTGCTAATAATAATAATAATAATAATAATAATAATAATAATAATAATAATAATAATAATAATAATAAAATAAAATTGTTTAGTATATTGTGAAGCAACTATTTAAAAAATTAAATCTTATGTCTCAGCTAAAATCCTTGCTCCTGGGTCCAAAAATCACCACACATTTGAGGGATGTAAATAATAAATTAATATAATCCATACCTGTACAAATACAGTGAACAAATTATAATCTCATTATATTGGTTAAGGCAAGGACCACATTCAAAATGAATTACGTAAAATAAAAGTGGAGATAAATAATTGTGACAATATGCCATATCTTACATATTTTATTGAAACTGGAAGCCATCTCTTATCATCTATTTTCGAATCATCTTTAATAATATTTTTTTTTGTTTTGTTCAATATATTGTCCAGAGACAAAATTATGCTCGATAAAACGTAATCAATTTATCATCTTAATCGAAATCATGCATAAATAGGTACCGACGAAGAGGTTAAAAGTAAAAGTCTTAACAAACCATAGTTTTACTAGAGATAGTGGCTCTTTACTTGACTGGCCTTACGAAGCATGTATCAATTACATTTAATCATTTTGGAATATTTTCCTAGCACCACGTGCTACTATCGGTGTAGGTTAAATGCATATGTACTAACTATGCTAATAGGTTAGGGATGAAGAAATGTTGAATTTGGAGGAAGTGTGCCCGCATTTGTGTGGAGGGGTAGTGGAAAACCATTTAGGAATCCTTTTAGTACACCCTATCAGGATTTGAACTTTAATCTTCTCGTCTTCAGCAGGCCAGTCTAACACGAGAGGGGCGCCTTAGACCATGCAGCCACTGAAGCAGGCCCATTTTGTTTATAAATAACTACTTGTTTTATGCTTATACAACCGCAACATTTAAATATTATTTTCTTTAATACATATGAAGAATAACGTTTAATAAAACTATAGTTATTTACGTTTCTCTTGAACTCGGTATTTATTTAATATATTCTCGGGCAATTCAGTATGTTTACTATCACACTCCGAGGTCATTCACACTATGACGAGTCAGGACAGTACACTCAATAACTAACATTTATTAACCCATCTCGGTGGCGTAGTTGGCTAACGTGCTAGTCGTGTTGAGCTCTACTGCCGAGGACGGGGAGATCAAGGTTCGAATCTAGGTCGTGTGAACTAGGGGTGATTTTTCCTAAATGGTTTTCCACTCTCCCTCCACGTAAATGTGGGTTCACTTCCTCTAATTAAACCTTCCCAATTCCTAATCCATTAGAGTAATTAGTACTTAAAGCGTATAATCCGAATGGGTAGTAAGACGCGATGCTAAATATTAAATAACATTAATTATTATTTTATTACTAGCGTCTGATATTTTAATATCTTGGTTACTGTACGAACTCAAACAAAAGCACACCACTACTTCAGACGTACCCACACCGACGAGTACGTGCCTTTGGGCACACTCATCAATCTCCTTGTAGTTCGATCAGGAGGCTCAGATTTGAATCCCATGTGGGTGTATAAATGTGTTTATTTTTTAATGGTTTCCCCTCTCATTTACGATTGTGGTTTTTTATCTAAATTATATTTTGCTTACTTTTATTTATCACCGAGTCTTACCACCAATTCGTTGATACGCTTAATCACTAATTATTACGCTAATGGGTTAAGAATGAGTAAGGTTGAGTTTAAATATTATTATTATTATTATTATTAGCACCACGTCTTACTACCCGTTCGGGTTATACGCACTTACGCTAATGTGTAATGGTAGGGTGATTGTGAGATGAAATGGAGGACCTACAGTTTAACGTGGAATCCGAACCACGGTGGAGGCCTGGCATTCCCCACATTCACAAGATGTCTTGTCAGAGGTGAAGGAAGGGTTTGGTAATCAGATAAATCTGTGCCGGGACCGAGGATTGAACCCCAGCCGCCAGTACAGAAGTCCGACACCTTACCCCTAGACCACCAGGTCACCCTGAGTTTAAAGAAAGTGTAACCCCATTTGGGTAAAATTAAATTTTGAACGCCATTTAGGGAAAAACAGCCCTCAGTAAAATGAACCCATATTTCAGCGTCCTCGGAATTATAATCTATTGTAAGGGTAGCGCCTTATACCGTGCGGCCACCTTTACCTCAATAGTGTGCACAATCAGATAGCCCGGAAGATTGGTAAGCTGCGGTTCACGGAGATAAAGGTATATTTGAGTGATCTACGGGAATCGAACCAGCCTCCTTCTTCCTAACGCTGATTACAAACCTGCTGAGCCAAACATTCATCTTGTCAGAACTGATCACGTGATTAATATATTTACCAAACAACACATGATTCAATAATATTAGTAATGTGTCGGAATTCTGTGATGGCGGCCGGGGTTCAATCCTCGGTCCCGGCACAGATTTATCTGATTGCCAAACCCTTCCTTCACCTCTGACAAGACATCTTGTGAATGTGGGTAATGCCAGTCCTCCACCGTGGTTCGGATTCCACACTAAACTGTAGGTCCTCCATTTCATCTCACAATCACCCTACCATTACACATTAGCGTAAGTGCGTGTAACCCGAATGGGTAGTAAGACGTGGTGCTAATAATAGTAATAATAATAATAATAATAATAATAATGATAATAATGATAATAATATTGGTCTCATATAAAATTTGAATAAATTATTATTTTTCTCCACATAGGTATTTAACGTGTGCATACATTCTGAACCAACAGATAATATCACAACTTACAAACTAGCTCTATTCTTGATCAGCCACAGCACCCAAAACTCCAGTCGCCGATCTATCACTTTGGAAGGGCAGCTCTAGTCCCAATATTGGTAAATTTTTCACCCATGCCAGGAGTCAATCTTGAGATATTAAAATAATCAAACAGACTCTAAACATGTGCCTATTTTCCACAACATTAGTACAGGAGATGAAAGAATATCTTCACAAATAGGAGAGCACATGAAAGTAAGTAAAGACACTCGAGAAATGGTGTAGTTCAGATCCCAGCTGGGTGAATGAGTTTATTACCCTTCTTATGGGTGTTCCAACTTTCCTCATTGAAAATAGGAGTATTTTTTATCTAAATTCTACATTCCTCGTAACTTTAGCTAGATATTTGGACGGGGTGGGTAGTAAGATGTGGTGAACACATACGTATATATATATATGAGTAGTCAAATTAAGTTATAAACGTGTATCTGTATGGTCTAAGAGTGATGCTAATAATTGTTCTTGTTTCTCTCTAGAAAATGAAAATGAAAATTGTATTCTGAAAGGAACATGATTCTACACTGTATATAATTCATGATAACTCATTGTACTCACATAGATAAATTGTAAACTGTCTTTAGAAAGTGATCAATGATCCGACACAATCCTATACTCGATAGTCTGTCTATTTTCTAGCGAGAGTCGAGAGCTCACTTTGTGCAGGTCAGTTATCCTGGTACACATGCTATTGGGCACAATGTATGAATGTCAAGCTCATTTAGTTGGGGTTTTTTTTCTGTGAGTGGGAGGTCAGGGTTCTATCCAGCCAGGTGCATTAAAAGTAGGGTTTCATAAATGTTTTTTTCTCTCTATTTACACAAATGTGGGTACATTTCTTTTATCTTTTAATATGTAACTTATTCTTACAACATTATTAGCGTGGTTAACAAACACTGTTAACACCCAAATTGGTAGTGAGATGGCATGAAATAACAAAGCTATCCTGGCCTTGTATGAGATATTTGCTACATTATTTCAAAAGGACGCAGTGATCGCGAGGATATTGAGAGGTGGAGTTTAGTGTGGATTGAGTGGCGAAGCAAATATATGATTGTAGAGTGCGTGGATCAAATATAATTGGTAGGCTATGAAGACTTGGCTAAATGTTGTAGATGAACTTGTGAAAAGAGAAATATAAAGAGTTTTAAGAATTAAATAGCATGTATGTATATGTGTGTGTGTTTGTATATATGTATGTATATATATATGTATGTATGCATGTATCTATGTGTGTGTATATATATATATGTATGTTTGTTTGTATGTATATATATATATGTGTGTGTGTATGTGTGTGTATATATGTATGTATGTATGTATTTATGTATGTATATATATATATGTATGTGTGTATGTATGTATATGTATGTGTATATATGTATGTATGTATGTATGTGTGTATATATGTATGTATGTATATATGTATGTATGTATGTATATATGTATGTGTGTGTATATATGTATGTATGTATGTTTGTTTGAATGTATGTATGTATATATGTATATATGTATTTATGTATGTTATATGTATGTATGTATATATGTATGTGTGTATATATGTATGTATGTATGTATGTGTGTGTATATATGTATGTATGTATGTATGTGTGTGTATGTATGTATGTATGTATGTATGTATGTATGTATTTATGTATGTATGTATGTATGTATGTATGTATGTGTATATATATGTATATATGTATGTATGTATGTATGTATGTATGTGTGTATTTTTTTAACTATTGGCCATATATACTACTATTGGTAGTATTGGTACTTTACCGCACCCAGAAACTTCAACATACTTTAACACGTTTCTTTCATCTAGCGGCATGAAGTAGAAAAAATGATGAATAGTTATTTCTACATTGCAACATAACAGCTATCTAATTTATTTTCAATTCAACAAAAATATGTGCAATTCATAAGGATTGTGTTCAATCCATAGTTGTTTCTTAAAACCATGAATATATTCTTGATACTGACTTTCAAAGTGAAATATTTGAAATAGACTTCGTTGTCGTTATAATATTACACATAGTTCTAAATTCAAGTAAGTTCCATTGCTGTAATCGGGAAACAAGAAGTTCAACTTGCCCTTTGGCTAAGTTCAGAACCGGAACTAAGTGATTTAAATCATCCCACATTATTAAATGTAGCGTGAGATCAGTTCCAGTTTGTTGTTCTATCCCTAAAAGTGGATGGTTAAGAAAGGTCTGTTTGTAACACAGTCTTCATCACTCGTTCATTCATCCAATGACTCTGGAAAAACTGATACCAGCAGGTCCTCCAGATGTGGAAGCAGGATATTTGTAGATAAGATGTTTGGATATTTAAAACTGTGCTTGCTATTTTTTTTTGACATTCCTGATAGTTTTGTCCAACTGAAATAGCAATCATCACAGTGGTTCTCGACACACCATAGCTACAGCAAAAGTCATTACCTGTAAGTTTCCCCCCCTAGCTGCATATTTACATTCGTTGATCAGGTCATACAACACATATATAGAGCCCAGCACTAATCCTGGTCACCTATATTGCTACTAGAGTATGGACTTTTATTGATGCCAAAGACTTTTTTTCCCTCGGAGTTTTCACTGTAAATCTATCACACGCCTAACATACATTTCCAGGGTGATGGTGACAGTTTCTCTGCCAATGTTAGGAAAAACCCAGATAAAAACACTCTTCTAAAAAAACACCAAATTAACTGTTAGGGCGATAGATATTTCTCAATAACTGGGGGGGGGGGG
>CABFVX010003142.1:35928-50804 GCA_902151425.1 Timema shepardi
AGGTGTATTGTCCACAACACAACTAATGTAACAATCTGTAGCGAGGTGTATTGTCCCCAACACAACTAATGTAACAATCTATTAGCGAAGTGTATTGTCTACAACACAACTAATGTAACAATCTGTAGCGAGGTGTATTGTCCACAACAAAACTAATGTAACAATCTGTTTCGAGGTGTATTGTCCACAACAAAACTAATGTAACAATCTGTAGCGAGGTGTATTGTCCACAACACAACTAATGTAACAATCTGTAGCGAGGTGTATTGTCCCCAACACAACTAATGTAACAATCTATTAGCGAGGTGTATTGTCCACAACACAACTAATGTAACAATCTGTAGCGAGGTGTATTGTCCCCAACACAACTAATGTAACAATCTATTAGCGAGGTGTATTGTCCACAACACAACTAATGTAACAATCTGTAGCGAGGTGTATTGTCCGAAACAAAACTAATGTAACAATCTGTAGCGAGGTGTATTGTCCACAACAAAACTAATGTAACAACTTGTAGCGAGGTGTATTGTCCACAACACAACTAATGTAACAATCTGTAGCGAGGTGTATTGTACACAAAACAACTAATGTAACAATCTATTAGCGAGGTGTATTGTCCACAACACAACTAATGTAACAAACTGTAGCGAGGTGTATTGTCCTCAACACAAATAATGTAACAATCTGTAGCGAGGTGTATTGTCCCCAACACAACTAATGTAACAATATATTAGCGAGGTGTATTGTCCACAACACAACTAATGTAACAATCTGTAGCAAGGTGTATTGTCCACAGCACAACTTATGTAACAATCTGTAGCGAGGTGTATTGTCCCCAACACAACTAATGTAACAATCTATTAGCGAAGTGTATTGTCCACAACACAACTAATGTAACAATCTGTAGCAAGGTGTATTGTCAACAACACAACTAATGTAACAATATATAGTTAGGTGTATTGTCCACAACACAACTAATGTAACAATCTATTAGCGAGGTGTATTGTCCACAACACAACTAATGTAACAATCTATAGTTAGGTGTATTGTCCACAACACAACTAATGTAACAATCTATAGTTAGGTGTATTGTCAACAACAAAACTAATGTAACAATCTATTAGCGAGGTGTATTGTCCACAACACAACTAATGTAACAATCTATTAGCGAGGTGTATTGTCCATCACACAAATAATGTAACAATCTATAGCGAGGTGTATTGTCCACAACACAACTAATGTAACAATCTATTAGCGAGGTGTATTGTCCATAACACAACTAATGTAACAATCTGTAACGAGGTGTATTGTCCACAACACAACTAATGTAACAATCTATAGCGAGGTGTATTGTCAACCACACAACTAATGTAACAATCTATTAGCGAGGTGTATTGTCCACAACAAAACTAATTTAACAATCTATAGCGAAGTGTATTGTCCACAACACAACTATTGTAACAATCTATTAGCGAGATGTATTGTCCACAACAAAACTAATGTAACAATCTATAGCGAGGTGTATTGTCCACAACACAACTAATGTAACAATCTATAGCGAGGTGTATTGTCCACAACACAACTAATGTAGCAATCTATTATCGAGTTTTATTGTCCACAACACAACTAATGTAACAATCTATTAGCGTGGTTTATTGTCAACCCCACAACAATGTAAATATCTATTATCGAGGTGAATTGTCAACCACACAACTAATGTAAAAATTTAATAGCGAGGTTTATTGTCAACCACACAACAATGTAACAATCTACTAGCGAGGTTTATTGTCCACAAACAAACCAATATAACAATCTATTAGCGTGGTTTATTGTCAACCCCACAACAATGTAACAATCTATTAGCGAGGTCTATTGTCCACAAACAAACTAATGTAACAATCTATTAGCGTGGTTTATTGTCAACCCCACAACAATGTAACAATCTAATAGCGAGGTTTATTGTCAACCACACAACAATGTAACAATCTATTAGCGAGGTTTATTGTCAACCAAACAACAATGTAACAATCTATTATCGAGGTTTATTGTCAACCACACAACAATGTAACAATCTATGGCGAGGTGTATTGTCCCCAACACAAATAATGTAACAATCTATAGTGAGGTTTATTGTCTATCACACAACTAATGTAACAATCTATAGAGAGATTTATTGTCCATCACACAACAATGTAACAATCTATTAGCGATGCTTATTGTCAACCACACAACAATGTAACAATCTAATAGCGAGGTTTATTGTCAACCACACAACTAATGTAACAATCTATTATCGAGGTGTATTGTCAACCACACAACTAATGTAACAATCTATTAGCGTGGTTTATTGTCAACCCCACAACAATGTAACAATCTACTAGCGAGGTTTATTGTCAACCACACAACAATGTAACAATCTACTAGCGAGGTTTATTGTCAACCACACAACAATATAACAATATATAGCTAGGTGTATTGTCCACACCACAACAATGTAACAATCTATAGCGAGGTTTATTGTCTATCACACAAATAGTATATTTATTTATCAACCAGTTATAGTGTTAACGAGACCTATCTTGTTCTTATAGTCCCAATCTCGGAGTAACGGGTGTGGGCTCTTCAGACGAGTCAACAATCACAGTATCGTGACCTCCATTTCAGTCCGGAGGAAGCAATGTGTGGGGACCAGCAGGGTTATTATGACCACGACGCAAAACGAATTTGCGACCGTTAGCAGAGAGACGCTAGACTTTGCGTCAAAAGTTATTATGGCCGACCACTTTGCGAAAGCAAAGTCCTTGCGAGCGCAAATATTTTCCTAGTTGCGTGACGCTAAGTTGCGCAGACATTTTACTTGTACTTTGGTTTGCGTTATGAGGTTATGTTTGCTAGTTTTTGTAATTTATTAGGTGTTTTGTGTTACATTATTTAAACTTGCCATTGCATTAGCCCAATATAATAATCCCAAAACGTTGTTGTGTGTTTTTCACATAAATCTAACTTTAAATAGGCCTATATCATAATGTAGGGATAGTACGCTTATACTGAATGCTAAAATAATATTTTCTTTGAAACATAACACTATCAAATTGCATTATTAGTCACCATCAACACACTTATCATTCTGTTGACAAGGTAATAAAAATGCAGGACTAATTTGTTCAAGAAGACTCAACAAAACTTTAATAATGTAATCCTATTTAAACTGAATCGTACATATAGTAGTAGCTACTATCCACATTAATGTGAGTTGTAGGCCTATGAAATAATGCAACCAAGACTGGAAAAACCAAAATAGGCCATAGCTTAATGTTTACATGTGGTATGGCTTAGGCCTAGGTTTTTTAATCATAAAAGGTTTACTAAATTTATCTGAAATCAATAATTAGTTGTTAGGCCTAGTTATACTGAAGTGAATAAATTGCAAACAACTCATTATAAAGAAATATAATATCCTTATATTCTTAATCACTTAACTAAAGTCTCAATAATTCCTTTTAATTAAAAGATGCATTTTACTTTTTTTAGCCATCCAAACCACCCTTTCGTTTACTTTTTTTGTTAACTTAGTAGGACGACTGACATTAAGTTGTCGAAAATATTCAGTGTGAAAACAATTTTTGGGAGATTTTGAACGCTTTCATCAACTTTAAATAATTAGTTTTATTTTCTAAGATCTTAACACCGCATATTTGATTCAATCTCAAACATGAGAACCTTTTCAACACTGTAAATTAATAAAATTAGCACAAAGTCGGCCTATATATGTTCAAGTGGAGTACTGTATAGATAGGAAGTTATCTTTATCTAATCTCAACTCAATCAAACAACATAAAATTTAAAACACCTTACTGTAGGCCTATATCTTTGAACGTTCAATTTTTGGCTTGACAAAATCGAGAACGGTTTTACAATAGGCCTACTAAGAAAGCCAAAATACAAAATATTAATCTACTGTGTGATAAATGTTGTTTTTGAAACAAAGTTTTATAAGGCGTATATTTGTTTTGTTGTAAATTAAAGTTATTTTAATTAAATTAGGCCTAAATATAAGGAGAAGTGTACATTATAAACTGTTGAAATTATTTTAAATTAATGGAATAAAACACACTTGTTCCAGTATCAACATGAATACATGAAGAATAAAGCATTGGGTTGTAAAGCATACATCTTACAAAAAACATTGTTTCTTTATTAGCCAACTTTTCATATTAATTTATTCATTTCCCCGTGTGACATTACTATTTTAATGCATAGTTCACATGCTTTTTTGACTACAATAAGTTATGTGTATTGAATAATGTAAGCCTAGTATTTTTTCATTTCAAATCGTAAGCAAACAAAGTTATACGAGAGATTTATTAAATTAAGCTAGGTTAAATCTTTCTTGAAAATAATGTGACTTGTAATCAGCTGTTTGGGAAAATAGAAATAAATGAATAATGTCCAGTCATGAATACCAGCATTCTTGAAATAAATGTAACTTATTTCTAGCCTCTAACTTCTTAAAAGGTAATATTCTTTGGAAAAGTGTTGCCAACTGTTGACGCAAACTGATTTTATTCTGTGCGTTGACGCTAGAAGCAAAGTCGAAGCTAAAACTAGCGGACGATACAAAGTGTGGTGGTCATAATAACCCAAACGCTATCTTTTCCTCTAAAGTGAAGCTAACTAGCGGTAGCAACTAACTTTGCGTCAAATGGTCATAATAGCCCTGCTGTTTAGAAGCCCACAGGCCGAGATGATTGAGCAATTTTTATCGAGGAAGAATTAAAAGCTACCTACTATAGTGTGCTACCTCTACTAATTAAAAATAACTTGAACATTGGATCAAGCTCACACAATGGTGGATTACTACCGAGAATCACCCGATAAATGTTAATATTATGAATAAATATTTTTAGGGCATCGTGATTTACTCGGACTCGGGAAGTTGAGATTTTGTTGGTTTAAAATGTATGGTTATTCCAAATTGTTCCTGTAGCTATTTTCTACAGGTGAGATTTGGAGCATTACATTTCAATAATCAACCTTTTAAACATGTTTTGTTTGTCACTTCTTACCTGGGCTATTTGTATTTTTACATTAGTTGGACAAGGATTATGTAAATATGGTCGGTATTTGATCTCCGACCTCCCGGTACCGGTTTATCAGGACTGTGCTTGACGTCCATTACACGTGGGGGCCACTGGAGCGGATACCACCTGTCAAATGAATATGCCCTTTATAAAATCTACGTAGGAAAATATTTTATATAAACCATTGTCAATTCTTCAATTTATCTTGGCATTTTCAACATTTTTGGATTTTGATCCTAGTTTTGCAAGAGATATCAATTTTTAGATCAAAAGGATTGTTTAAAGCAAATAATATGTTAATATAATATATATATATATATATATATATATATATATAATATTTTAGCACCGCGTCTTACTACCCGTTCGGGTTATACGCTTTAAGTACTAATTACGTTTATGGATTAGGAATTGGGAAGGGTGAATTAGAGGAAGTGAACCCGCATTTGCGTGGAGGGAGAGTGGAAAACCATTTAGGAAAAACCACCCCTAGTTCACCCGACCGAGATTCTAACCTCGATCTCCCCGTCCTCAGCAGTCTAGCTCAACACGACTAGCGCGTTAGCCAACTACGCCACCGAGGCGGGTAATATATTGATAATCAAGTAATAGAGTCTTAGGTTAAATCTATTAATCAATCATGATATCTTATAAACTACATTTTTCTAAGAGCAAGAAATGTGGGAAACTACTTACATAGTAATAACTAATTATGTACTTTATTGGATTGTACAAATAGTTTTTAAAATACACTTTTGTTAAGATAAAAATAACTATACCACCAATTAATTGACTTTAATGTATTCCATAAGAACCACATAAAATACTAAGAAAAAAGTGAAATAAATCTGATTATTTGAAATACCAAATTAAATAATTGTCGTCCATTTAATGGACAATCTGAATGACACAATAGCTACAGAAACTAAACCATACTGAGGGGTATCCAAAGCCAACGGTGTTTACGAGGAAATTAGTTTTTAAACCTGAAAGGTCGTGTCCACGGTTAAAGTGCGTGACTACTACTCGGATGAACGCCTGCGTTCGGCTGTTATCTTCTAGAATGTTGTTTTCTCCACTTATCTCCATTCAAATACTTGTTGAATTCTGTAAGATTTACCTCTCCCATCCTGTCTCTTTAGTTTAGACAGTCTTTGAAACTATTACTGGCAGTGGAATAGTCAAAACAAAAAATAGCTTAGAGAAATATAATGAAAAATAGCTTAGAGAAATATAATGGAAAATAGCTTAGAGAAATATAATGGAAAATAGCTTAGAGAAATATAATGGAAAATAGCTTAGAGAAATATAATGAAAAATAGCTTAAAGAAATATAATGAAAAATAGCTTAGAGAAATATAATGAAAAATAACTTAAAGAAATATAATGAAAAATAGCTTAGAGAAATATAATGAAAAATAACTTAGAGAAATATAATGAAAAATAGCTTAGAGAAATATAATGAAAAATATCTTAGAGAAATATAATGAAAAATAGCTTGGAGAAATATAATGAAAAATAGCTTAGATAAATATAATGAAAAATATCTTAGAGAAATATAATGAAAAATAGCTTAGAGAAATATAATGAAAAATAGCTTAGAGAAATATAATGGAAAATAGCTTAGAGAAATATAATGAAAAATATCTTAGAGAAATATAATGAAAAATAGCTTAGAGAAATATAATGGAAAATATCTTAGAGAAATATAATGAAAAATAACATGAGAGCGGAATTAATCTCAATTTGTATTGTTTTTTGAGGTCGGAAAGCTCATTGTTTGAATCCTGGCTTAGTTTACTTGGGAATATTTTCCTGAATATGTTCCCATATCCCTACACACAAATGCAGTTACACTTCTTCTTACTTGTACTGCACTCATCTCTAAACCGCTAGTCTAGGTATGAAGATAGCCCGGACGGGTAGTAAAGACGGGGAGCATGACATGTTCTAAAGTGTATATTGAAATTAATTTCACATAAAACTTACATATCTTTAATGTTGAACAAGAACATAAGTTAGACATATCAGCTCTGTTGATAGTGTGTCTGTCTCCTGAGTTGAGGATCCATGGTTCCACTACCAGCAAGGATGAAAAGTTAATCAGTAGTAAAAGTGGGGCTTCTCCTTTCGAAGTAATGTATTGATGACAGGGAGACCTGGTGTTGAGTTTGTTCTAAAATTAAGCTTGTTTGTATGTCGTGTGTCGATATAATCAGTCGGTCCATAAAGTGTTTGCTAAGTGTCCGCCACTACAACAAAAGAAGACTTGACAATCGTACATGTATTTAACAAGTGTGTTAGTGATGTCTTCCCGGAGGCTATCACCATTTGCTCCATCACTAAACACACATCCTGTGAGTGTGGCCAAGGTGATAACTCAACCTAGAAATGGGGGGTCTAGGTCAGTGGGGGAAAGCCCACAGCATCCGAGGACAGCAAGGTGGGGATCTCACACCTAGGAAGGTGTTCCGCGACACATTTTACAAACACAAATCAAATAAAACAACTTTGTAGCCTAGATGTTACGCAGCCATCGTTTGGATTTGACATTTAAAGATTCAATAGATTTTTGAATGTAACTCTTACGTCATAGCGGTGGTACTATCAATGGTAAGGGAATGGTAAGGGGAAAATAATTCATAATAAAACACCTAAGTACAATAATCCAGTTTTCAAACACTGGCAAACTAAACTAGACAGTGTTGACTTTTAGTCCGCGGGTCTGCCGAGGTGGGTGCTAGGTTCGCCTACAAGGGTGCTCGGTCTCCCTGGACAAACAAGTCCAAAGAAGGCAAAGATAAAATGTAAGTCCTTGTAATAATATAACAGTTTCTCTGTGATGAAAAAAACAAACTCTTACTCTGACAATAATTTTAAAATAGTCTCTCATCAAATTTAATGGAAGACATAATGGAAAATATATAAGTAGATTTTAATAAGGAAATTTTATTATTATTATTATTATTATTATTATTATTATTAGCACCGCGTCTTACTACCCGTTCGGGTTATACGCACTTACGCTAATGTGTAATGGTAGGGTGATTGTGAGATGAAATGGATGACCTACAGTTTAACGTGGGATCCGAACCACGGTGTAGGCCTGGTATACCCCACATTCACAAGATGTATTGTCAGAGGTGAAGGAAGGGTTTGGTAATCAGATAAATCTATGGCGGGACCGAGGATTGAACCCCGGCCGCCAGCATAGAAGTCTGACACCTTACCCCTAGACCGCCGGGTCACCAAGGAGATTTTCATGGCTTATATTTAATACCCCTTATTTCAGTCAGTCGTGCGTGCACTTACTAAATCAAGGTCCCTGGATAATATTCTCGACATGTTAAATAAAAATATTTTGTATGAGATTCAGATTTAACTCTTTATTAATCATTAATTAATCAAAGGCTGAAGGACTCTGTGTTGAGCTTGTTCTGGAAATAAGTGGTTTGTAGGTCATAGGCTTATATAATAACTTGGTTCATAAAGTTCACGTTACATACCATTAAATAAAAACATGTGGTTCACATACACGCATCACGTCCCACATACATGTGACAAACCTCGATCACAGGGTGTCCTGACATGCAACCGTATTTTAGCAGTCGAGAAATTCTAGAGTAAATATGATTTATTGAGAGTGTATGAAAGAGAGGGGGAAAAAACAGAAGAAGGAATGGGAATAGGAGGAGTAATAAGTAAATAACTATATACTAGAAGTTTATATATCAATACTCAAAACAAATAAAAAAGATAAACTTTCATGACCTTAATAACAACCTAGATGCATCAAACTCGTTTAAACATTTTTTGTGGACTGCGTTGTATTACTCATCTGGGCTATCCTATTAACACTGATGGGAAAGTAGGAACTTAGGAGTAAGCTTTTCAGAAACTGTGTGGAGGAAAGGGGTGAAATATGCTACTAAGTACCACCATGACAACACCTGGTTGAGAGTCACCCGGAACACTAGTCAAGATGGGGGAAATATGCTACTAAAGTACCACCATGACAACACCTGGTTGAGAGTCACCCGGAACACCAGTCAAGATGGGGGAAATATGCTACTAAGTACCACCATGACAACACCTGGATGAGAGTCACCCGGAACACTAGTCAAGATGGGGGAAATATGCTACTAAGTACCACCATGACAACACCTGGTTGAGAGTCACCCGGAACACCAGTCAAGATGGGGGAAATATGCTACTAAGTACCACCATGACAACACCTGGATGAGAGTCACCCGGAACACCAGTCAAGATGGGGGAAATATGCTACTAAGTACCACCATGACAACACCTGGTTGAGAGTCACCCGGAACACCAGTAAAGATGGGGGAAATATGCTACTAAGTACCACCATGAGAACACCTGGTTGAGAGTCACCCGGAACACCAGTAAAGATGGGGGAAATATGCTACTAAGTACCACCATGACAACACCTGGTTGAGAGTCACCCGGAACACCAGTCAGGATGGGGGAAATATGCTACTAAGTACCACCATGAGAACACCTGGTAGAGAGTCACTAGCAACACTAGTCAAGATGGGGGAAATATGCTACTAAGTACCACCATGACAACACCTGGTTGAGAGTCACTAGCAACACTAGTCAAGATGAAGCCAAAGAATTTGACAACGCGCTACCGCTGCGTTTCACATAGCTAATATATTTGTCTTCTGAGTAAATATTGTGTTTTATATTCTATATTAGTTTAAACATGATTTGAAAAATGTATTATCCTTTAAATAAATGAAACGATACAATCGTATACACTTTCTCCGCGTGGGAATTGTAGATTTTAAGAAAAGGTTAAAAAACTGTGTTCAGTAGACAAAACTTAAGTAAGTTTTCCTCATAGAATCAAACAAGTCATAGTATTGTTAGTCAAAATTAGTCTTTGTTTATTAATAATAAACCAAATTGTTTCAATAGTTTGAGCTGAGCAAGTTTAAAATTTTCTAAAGTAAGTTATTCATAAACTAGCCTAAAATAATTTGTAATTTGTAAAAATATAGCTATTCAAATACCAATTTTAAACTCAATCTTATTGGCAAATTTCAACAATTTTCAAACTTTTTATAATATATCATAAGATAACGATAGATAAATTAATTTAAAAATTAAATATACATTAATATTTACTATGAAAAGACCAACACCGTTACCAATTTTGAACAAAATCGTTGTATCTATTTTATTATTATTATTATTATTATTATTATTTGCACCACGTCTTAATTCCCGTTCGGGTTACACGCACTTACGCTAATGTGTAATGGTAGGGTGACTGTGAGATGAAATGGAGGAACTACAGTTTAACGTGGAATCCGAACCACGGTGATCCCCACATTCACAAGATGTCTTGTCAGAGGTGAAGGAAGGGTTTGGTAATCAGATAAATGTGTGCCGGGACCGAGGATTGAACCCTGGCCACCAGCACAGAAGTCTGACACCTTACCCCTAGACCGCCAGGTCACCATCTATTTTCTAACTGTTACAAATATTAGAATCATCAGTCAGCAGTAAAATAAACTTATAAGGTAATGTGTCATGTTAAAAACACTCCTAAGATACTCATTAATTGCAATTAAACTGTCAGGGCCCCAAAGAAAACTGGTTGAAAGATCAGTTATAAGTAAACTACCTTTTAACAAAGTTTTACACAAAAACAGGTATAAAGTGTTATCATCTAAATAACTTCCGACAAACCCATTTGTAGCCAAATCAGCAGTTATTTTAAACACTTAATATTTTTGAAAAGTAAGTCATTTGTAGTCTAACCTTAAATGAATGTTTAACCCCAACACAAATGTACTGTGAAATTTGTCATGCCAAACACTCCCAAAATACCAATTTGTAATCAAATCATTAAATAAATTCTAAGAATATCTCAAATTGTTAACATATCAACCTAAAGTAAAACATCCCACCTAAAAAATATACCTCCAAAATAAGTATACAATGTTATTTCACATTTAAAACACTCCTAAATTACGAATTTGGAACCAAATAATTAAACAGATTCTTAAAATGTGTCATATTTTTGAAAAATCAGCCTTAAGAACGCCTCCCTCCCCCTCAATAATGGTCTCTAAAACATACAAGTGTACAGTGTTATTCGCCATGTTAAATGCTCCCAAGATACCCATTTTGTACCAAAATTTCAAGAATTTTTAGAGTATTTTTTTATTGTTTCCAAAAATCAGTCAAAAGTAAGCGTACTTCTGGAAATGTAAATATTATCTTTTAGGTTCCTGGTTCCATAACAGTAAGTATATCTTAATATAATAATTGGGAAGATGAAAACCCTTACGCAGTCACTCAGTCGCTCAGTCACTCAGTCATTCACTCATTCACTGCCTCATCACTGTATCTCCAAAACTAATCGACCTGATATCTTGAAATAACTCAGGAAGATTCCTTTCGTATCGGGGGTAAGAGGTTAGAAGGGAATTGGCCTAAGGGTTTAAAATTGGGTTGGATTTTTTTTAAACCCCTCAAGCTGGAAATATAAAAACTGATAGGAAGGCATTGTTAGGTAACAGGTCAAATATTCAGGTATTATTTATTCTCACCCCCAAGAGGCAAAATCTGCAGGGGTTGGTTATTGACTAGTTTAAAAACGAGAAAAGACACGAAACACTCTGGGATAGTGGCTATTAGGTAATGTCAGATTTAATATACATTTTTGAAAGGTTTGTAGGTTCGTCCATCCTTCCGTACATCTGATAAAATGTATGTTTTTAAAGATGATGGGCAATTTATAGGAAATACTTCCATGTCCTTTATCAGTGCACCTGGGAGATAATTTCAGGGATGATCAAATTTGAATTGCAGGTGACGAGAAGCTCGGTATTAAAATACTGGTCCAGAGAATTCAAGGGGTATTTTCCTTAAGGGTGTTGAAGTCTCGGAACTTTTTACAGAAATTGAACTGTTGGCTCCAAATAACAGATTCTGGGTATCTTATAATATCAAATATATATATTTTTAAATTTTTAATATCTTTTAATTTGATCAAATTGACGTTTTAATTAAAGGAATTAGATTAGTAGGAGTTGACCTGGCGGTCTAGGGGTAAGGTGTGAGACTTCTGTGCTGGCGGCCGGGGTTCTATCCTGGGTCCCGACACAGATTTATCTGATTACCAAACCCTTCCTTCACCTCTGACAAGATATCTTGTGAATGTGAGGAATGCCAGGCCTCCATCGTGGTTCGGATCTCACGTTAAACTGTAGGTCCTCCATTTCATCTCGCAATCACTCTACCATAACACATTATCGTAAGTGTGCATAATCCGAACAGGTAGTAAGACGCGGTGCTAATAATAATAGATTAGCAGGTTATCTCATAAACTATTTATTTTAGTAGATGATATTTTGTAATTGTCATAATGAATTGCTATAGATGATCTTATAAGGTAACAATATGATCACCTTATTACCTTAAAAAAATATTTAATATTTATTAATATATTTAAAAATTGAATTTTTATATTGCCCTATGTAATGTTTTATTTTAATTTGATCTTACTATTTAAAAGTCTTAAACGCATTTCAAACATATGTTGAATCAGCTCAGAGCCTTTAGGTACTTTGATTTTTACCTCTACGAGGAAGGCATTTTTAATACCTACTTTTAAAATTCATGCTGTACACAGCTTTGAACCATTACCTCGCTTAACACACTTTTGCGGGCAATAGCTTTTTACCTCGACTATCCTTTAGCGAGCTCTTACAGGACTTTTGTGCACACTCTCCTTCCACCCCTCCACCCCTCCTCCGGAATACTCGAAATTCTCATTCTCTCAACAATCCCTTATCCTTACTGAGGTTTACTCATCCAAAAGCAGCAAAGACAGTAATAATCTCTCTGTCGGTCTGTCCAGTGACAGCTTGGATATGTATCATCCTGGACACTAGACTCTTAGCCACCCGGTTTCTGGAAGCACCCATCGTTTGTGCTACGCTAGCGCTGGTTAGTGCTAGATTTTAATCATTATTATTATTATTATTATTATTATTATTATTATTAGCACCGCGTCTTACTACCCGTTCGGGTTATACGCACTTACGCTAAAATCAGATAAATCTGTGCCGGGACCGAGGATTGAACCCTGGCCGCCAGCATAGAAGTCTGACACCTTACCCCTAGACCGTCAGGTCATCTAGATTTTAATCGTTAGTGCTGTAAATTTAAGGCATTAGCTAACGATTAAATATGGGTGGCTAGGAAGATGTATCCTTCGCCACCTGGTACAAGAAATAATATATTTTTTTTTTTCTAAACACCCATCATTTGTTCTACGTTATTGCGGGCTAGTGTTCGATTTTTATCGTAATCAAATAACTCGATGCACCTCTGACTTTAGTAACGAAGCCAGTGTTTACTACCTGTAAACACCATGTTGTTTTCCCTGATGAATAATTATATTATATCACCTCTTTGTATTCGCTGGACTGTTGTGAAGAAGCTTATGTTTATCACCTCCAATATCCAAGCTATTATCCCTGATGAGGTGAAATCATGTCTGCGCCATATTTTTTGTGAATACAGCACTTTTAATACTATTTTGGTCACACCACTTGATTAGACAATTAGATCATTTATATTTTCTAATCCAACATGGGTATTTTAACCTAAATAATAAATCTTATTTCAATTAAATTTTATGTAGGCTCGAGATTGATCCAAATTAATTTTTAATTTATTTTATTTAATGTTTGCTAAAAGGAGTTTTAAGGGAAATGAATAATTGGAATATTTTCTAGAAAATCAAATTGTCTTTAAGAATAGTAGTGTCTGACAATGTTTTAAATTTTTAAAAAAACTAATAATTAAGTTTTAATTGACATAATTAATTTGATTGGTTTTGAAAATGATTAATTGTGAGCTCTAGAATTGTGTGTGTGACATATTAACTTGCAACAAATAAGCGTGTAAAAATTGTATTGAGATTTTTCACACGAATTTTGAACAACTAAACATTTATTAAAACAAAGAAACCCGTCTATTTAAGAGTCTTTTTATGTGTTAATTTAATTTTTATCTTGTTAAATAAATAATATAAATTTTAAATTAAAAAGGTTTTGTAGAGCACCATAAATTCAAATACTTTTGTCTGATACGCACAGCACATACTTTAGAATTACGTTAAGAATACGTATTTATAGGCTATTATAGAAAAAAGTTTTTTTTTTTCAATATTCCTAATTTTAGTCTGTTAGCGATCAATATAGTATGATAAGGTATTTTTCTAATTATTATTTATCTGCATATAATATTTTAATGTAGGCCACTTGTTTTGTGCATGTTGAGTTTCTTGGGGGCAGATATTGTGCCCACCCCCTGCGCCCTTTCACCCCCAGAGTATTGACCTAGGGTGGCCCATAGAAAAATACAGCCCTTGTTTGGAAACATTTACTATTTACTGGGGCTTTCTAAAATATTCGTATTGATTTTATTATGTTGATTGTACCTTTTTGAATATATTACTTTTATTATATATCTATCAGTTAGTAAAACCATGACACAAATATTGTTTATGTAGCTTACTAAAAATGACATGCATTGCTACTGTGGTACTTAATAATAATAATAATAATAATAATAATAATAATAATAATAATAATAATAAATAGCACCGCATCTTACTACCCGTTCGGATTATACGCTTTAAGTACTAATTATCTCTAATGGATTTGGAATTGGGAAGGTTGTATTAGAGGAAGTGAACCCGCATTTGCGTGGAGGGAGAGGGGAAAACCATTTAGGAACCCCCCCCCC
>CABFVX010003142.1:51384-85528 GCA_902151425.1 Timema shepardi
CACCCCACTCAATCATAATTGATCACTTGAAATTGAATTTTTGAAAGTCAAATTTTTCAACCACTGGTACACCCTTAAATGCTTTCATGTAAATGATGACTCAGTTCCTCAAAATGTCACCTTCATCATCTCAAACCTAGTAGGGGTAGCTAAAATGTGTTTATCCCGGACATTAAATGAGACATGGTGGAAAAATCCAGCAAATAAAAAATATAGCTTTTAATTTATACCTTGGTAACCTGGCGGTCTAGGGGTAAGGTGTCAGACATCTATGCTGGCGGCCGGGGTTCAATCCTCGGTACCGGCACAGATTTATCTGATTACCAAACCCTTCCATCACCTCTGACAAGATATCTTGTGAATGTGGGGAATGCCAGACCTCCACCGTGGTTCGGATCAAACGTTAAACTGTAGGTCCTCCATCTCATCTCAAAATCACCCTACCATTACACATTAGCGTAAGTGCGTATAAACCGAACGGGTAGTAAGACGCGGTGCTAATAATAATAAATAATAATAATAATAATAATAATAAAGTTTATACCTTCTTGATACCTTCAAACAAGGTAGAGGAAGTATTGTGATGGTTAAAAATATAGAATTCAATATTCTGATTAATTTTGACGTTTCATGACCCCCTGAATCCGAAAAAATGGTTTTTGCATTGCTGTCTGACTGTATGTATGTCTGTCTGTCTGTATGTCTGTCTGTACCTTGGAGTAGAGCCTAAACTATTTTACCTATCGGGATAAAACTCTATATCTCTGGTTTTCAGAGGGTTGCCCCAGGGGATTTTTGTAATTGAATGTCTAGTTCTAAAATCAAAGATATGATTAAGGACGAAAAGAGGAAAAATCAACTTTATAAAAAATCATCTGTAACGATTTTGATTAATAATCGTCTCTGAATATTTATAAATATTACAAACAAAGTGGCTATTATTTATTTTTCGTCAAAATGGCCTTAAGGGTCTCGGTATGATGCGTAAATACTATTTTTTTTAATCATATCTCTGTAAGTCTTTGAGATATGAAATTACTTATCATTGTAAATATAAAGGTATTTTATATTAATAATCTTTAATTTGAAACATACTCTGTGTATCTGTTTGGTCCTAAAATTAATAGTAGCCTAGGCCTGATAAAGGCCAAAAAGGGAAAAAAATTGATTTTGATTAAAATTCTTATTTAGGTGTTGATTAAGATTATAATTAAGCTGGATATTTTCATTTTACCACGAAAATGACTTTTTGGGTACCTTACAGAACGAGAAACTTCCGTATCTCCGCAACTATTTGAGATACTAAATAACTTATCATTGCAAAATTGTAGTACTATTAAAAATAAAATACTTTTATATGAAATATATATTTATAAAATCAATATTTTATGAGATATTGGCAAACATATCAATACATTTTTTGAGCTTCAGTTATAAAGACATATTTCTTAAGTTTTAACGTAATAAAGAACTAATAATTATCTAATTCCATAGAGTAAGTAAATAAGTAAATCTCTCAAAAAGTTCATGTTCTTTTTCCTTGAACCTCTTAGGGAAATGTTAGTACAGCAATGATATATCTCTATCTCTTTGGACTCAATAATAAATATTTACTTTTTTTTATTAGTCTAAATTTATAAATGGAGAATTTAATAGCAATGCGATAGCTATAAGATGTACAAACCCTAATAAAATATTATAAATAGCTCGGTTTTGCTAGTGTTTATTTCGTTTCATATATATTACGAGTTTTGAGTAAATATTCTCCATTTTTAAACAATGGAGTGAGAAAGTCCGTGTGGAGATCTGTACCATTTATTTATTTATGAATAGTTTCTATTATAATTATAGAAAGAAAAATAGTCAGCTGGCCTAAAACGCGACTTTGAGAATATAGGTGGATTTTGGTTGGAATAAACATTTGGAAAACAAAAAAATATTTTTGGTAGGAATTATAATGATGTTAATTAATAGTTAGGCCTAAAAATATTATCAATCGTTTTAAAACTATAGATGATGATAAGACGATTTAACATGAATAGGAGAGAGAGTATCTAGTTCCGTTTTTAGCTGTCACGATGGTTATTTTTTCTAAAAAAAATTACTAACATATATTTGGTAGATTGGTGAGTGTGTGTTACCTCCCATACAAGATGTACGCATATACGTTAGACTAAAGATAATGTGGAGTGGAGGAAGTTACATAATTATGGATACATACACCAAACTGTTCACAATACATTGTTAAAAACAGCAAATATAACAGATTATGGTGGGAAGGACTGTAATAATATAGAACCGTGTGCAGGATATTTACTGGTAGACCCAATGGGAATACTTAGACACAGATGGGAGAATAGACCTGAAATAGATCAGGTGTAATGAGGTGGACTGGGTAGAACTAGCTCAAGATAGAGATAGGGTGTAATGAGGGGTACTGGATAGAACTAGCTCAAGATAGGGATAGGGTGTAATGAGGAGGACTGGATAGAACTAGTTCAAGATAGAGATAGGGTGTAATGAGGTGGACTGGATATAACTAGCTCAAGATAGAGATAGGGTGTAATGAGGGGTACTGGATAGAACAACTCAAGATAGAGATATTGTGTGGTGAGGTGGACTGGATAGAACTAGCTCAAGATAGGGATAGGGTGTAATGAAGTTAACTGGATAGAACTAGCTCAAGATAGAGATAGGGTGTAATGAGGAGGACTGGATAGAACTAGCGTGAGATAGGGATAGGGTGTAATGAGATGTACTGGATAGAACTAGCTAAAGATAGTGACAGGGTGTAATGAGGGGTACTGGATAGAACTAGCTCAAGATAGAGATAGGGTGTAATGAGATTTACTGGATAGAGCTAGCTCAAGATAGAGATAGGGTGTAATGAGATGTACTGGATAGAACTAGCTAAAGATAGTGATAGGGTGTAATGAGGAGGACTGGATAGAACTAGCTCAAGATAGGGATAGGGTGTAATGAGGTGGACTGGATAGAACTAGCTCAAGATAGGGATAGGGTGTAATGAGGTGGACTGGATAGAACTAGATCAAGATAGAGATAGGGTGTAATGAGGTGGACTGGATAGAACTAGCTCAAGATAGGTATAGTGTGTATTGAAGTTAACTGGATAGAACTAGCTCAAGATAGGTATAGTGTGTATTGAAGTTAACTGGATAGAACTAGCTCAAGATAGAGATAGGGTGTAATGAGGTGGTCTGGATAGAACTAGCTCAAGATAGGTATAGTTTGTATTGAAGTTAACTGGATAGAACTAGCTCAAGATAGAGATAGTGTGTATTGAAGTTAATTGGATAGAGCTAGCTTAAGATAGAGATAGGGTGTAATGAGGTGGTCTGGATAGAACTAGCTCAAGATAAGGAATGGTAGCGTACTATTATAAGTGCAGCAATGAAATCTCGAGCTCCTATATCCATAGAGTAAGAGGTTTGTGTCCCTTGTTTACCCAGATAGCCACACAATGCTCTTAGTCACGCTAGAGGATCTGTCTTAACATGAAGTGTTCACTGAAACTGGTAGTTAACTCTTTTAAATTGTTAACAAACGAAGGTGTCAACATTGTAAGAGAGCGGTTTATTCTACTTAGTGTAATTTCATTGTATTGTGAAGGACAAGGAAACTGTGGGACTCGAGAAATAATAACGAGAAGTCGCACGCACGTCTTGTTTCTTCTCAAACCTATAATCAACATTTTAAAGTGGTTAATATAATATTAAAAAGGGGGATACAATGTCGCCATTAGGTATTTTTAATAACCAGTTGGTAGTTGGATAACTATTTTTTTTAATTCTTTATTGAACTATAGGTTCTGGGTTCAATTCCAATATATAACCAAAACTATTATAACTGCTAAAATAATGTCTTCGTCTTTCACAGTGATAAATAATTAACCGAAAGCCTAAATAGAGCCTATTGACACATACCACTTTGGACTACACGCATCTACATGTTTTTTTTAAGTGGGCACAGTGAAATATCTTTAAAAACAATATATTTAAGGAAAACATATTTCATACAAAATTCCTTTGTTTTGAGCACTGATAAAATTATATATTCTATTTTTTTATTTAGTGAACACCTTCAAAGTCATCTCAAGGTCAACTATCGTTTTTCATATTGTAAACTGTATGTTGTATTGCATAATCGTAGTTTACGAAATAAAACAAACCACCTTTGTCTGAAATATTTTTTTACCCGAGGTATATATTTTTATGATATCATTTGAAGTAAAGAAATACGTATACTTTTTTGGAACTGCTCATATTTTATTTTCGCACCTACTAAAATCTGCAGAGTGTAAACAAACATGAGAAAAACGCTCTCGCAAACAAAGACCAAGCGTTCATTCACCATTTAGATTAAATAATTATAGGTGACCTGGCGGTCTAGGGGTAAAACGTCAGACTTCTGTGCTGGCGGCCGGGGTTCAATCCTCGTTCCCGGCACAAATTTATCTGATTACCAAACCTTTCCTTCACCTCTGACAAGACATCTTGTGAATGTGGGGAATGCCAGGATTCCACCGTGGTTCGGATTCCACGTTAAACTGTAGGTCCTCCATTTCATCTCACAATCACCCTACCATTACACATTAGCGTAAGTGCGTATAAACCGAACGGGTAGTAAGACGCGGTGCTAATAATAATAATAATAAAATAATTTCAGCTGCCAGATTATCCTTCAATAAATGGGATATTACACTATCATATAGGCCTCTGCCTTATAAAAAGATGGTACGATACAATCACTCAAAATATCAAGTATAATATATTATAGTTTCGAACAAAATATAAAAAAATATTATTTCGGTAAGCTACCGTTTAATAAAATTTCCTCTGAAAACCAAACATAATCTTTTTAATCATAATAAATACGATGTATATTATATACATTTTTAACAAATATTTTAAATATTTTCAACAATTTTTTTTAAATTGGTTATTTGTATACCAGACTACACTATGATTATTTTAAATTTGTAGAAAATTTAAAACAATAATTCTTTATTTATCACGAAAAACAATTTTCAAACTTTGATTTGAGTTAAATACTCAGAACATTTTCAAAAAAACTAAAATTTTCTTTGAATTCCTTTAATCTAATTTATTTCAGAAAAATAAACACAAAATTAGTATTTATCACATAACATAAATACAATATAACAATTTTTAAGTAAATCGTTGAAGCTCTTTATGTTTTTTAAACTTTTTCAAAAATCAGTCACCAGTAAACATTTATAAATCTTGTTTAAAGAAAACAAATCTAACCAATAAATTATATTGTAGAAAATTAATCAGATACCTATCTCAAATTGAATTTTCAAACCACTTCAAAATTATTCATATCTAAATAAAAACCGTCATCAGTAAACTATCTGTTAACATATTTTTTCCCAAAAAACAAGTAGTCCTTTAAAGTTTTATTTGTCTTATCGAACGCTCCCCCGATAACACATTTAATATAAAATAATTTGAGCCAGTTTTAAAAAAAATATAGTTAATCAGTAAATCAAATTTACCCATTTACCAAATATGTAATGTAATTTGGGAAATAAGACAATCTCAATATATCAATTTTAAACAAATGTCTTAGAAATATTTTGATGAATAAAGGATCTAAAAAACACTCTATAGTAACCAATCCTTAATTTAAGGGCTAGGGTCAAAATAAAACAATTCATGGTGGTATTCAATATCCCTATAAATATAATAGGCTCTACAACACAATGCAATAAAATACGATATCTAAAGAACAAGTTTAACAAAATCCATCAGAACTTTTCAAATATTTGGCCAGGAACAGATATATACAGACAGGAGGACAAAATAACTGTAAAATACATTTGGTTGAATTTGGGGGCCTACAAAACATAAAGACTTATCGTTGCCTTGAGGTCAAAGTTTTAACGATTTCAATAATTCCTCCATAGATAAGAAAGGTAAAAGGTATTTGTTTATATTTTATTTTATAACAAAAGAGTTAGCACCACCTTTGATTAAATGTATTATATTCCATTTGATCACATATTTTTAATTTTTTTTCGTTATATATTATTTCGCCTAAAAAATGGGTCCAGATCATATCAAAAATATTACCGAATGACCCATGAAATCATTAAGAACTAGGTCACCAATTTTGCTCTAATAACATACTTTTGCTAAAGCCTAAGTACAGATCTTGTCTTCAAATTGGAAAATTACCTTTTTTATGCTCAGCATGTAAAGGTTAAACTTTCTAACTGACCATTTTCTTTGATAAGACCATGAAAAGTTTAACATAAAAGAATAAGCAAAAGATTATTATTTTATAAAATATCTTTGATAGATCGTTATTGTTACATCGTAAATATTCTATTAAAGAAGTTGTACATAATACACGTGAAGAGTCCAGGACCAGTGAAACAGGTGGTCATCAAACTTTACCTCTACCTCTGTGTGTCCTGTGCTCTCTCCTGTACCGGTTCCTGTGCAGTCAGGGTACTCCTGTCACCTGTCCGTCCAGCCCATATCTTCCTAGGCCCACTAACGAGCTTTATAGTCTCAAGTTCTTCACACTTTTCGGACAACTTTTGTCTTCCAATCACGTGACATTTCAGAAGATAATTATTTATGTCCTACCAAACTCTATAACCATAAAGAGCTAACTACTCTATACTCTCCTAATTACCTTCAGTCCACTAAGTTGGAGGTCCTGGTTTCTATTCTAGTTTTAACTGAAAATATTATTTTTAGAGGTTTGAGTCAGGCTTCTGGGTGATGTTTCTGTTCTAGTTTTAATATTATTATTATTATTATCACCGCGTCTTACTACCCGTTCGGGTTATACGCACTTACACTAATGTGTAATGGTAGGGTGATTGTGAGATGAAATGGAGGACCTACAGTTTAACGTGGAATCCGAACCACGGTGGAGGTCTGGCATTCCTCACATTCACAAGATGTCTTGTCAGAGGTGAAGGAAGGGTTTGGTAATCAGATAAATTTGTGCCGGGATGTTCTAGAACTAGCTTAATTGGTGGGTCATGTGCTGACCGAGCTGAATCAAAATGTCTACCTTAGTATCCCTGATAATATAAATCTTGTCTAAATTTACTCGAAACGGTGGTAAAATGGACTAAGGTGTTAGTCTCGCGTGGTTTGATTAGACAGTATCAGAGAGGTAGAAACTCAAACTTCGCCTGAATTTATAAGTGTGGGCTTTTCTAAATTGTGGTTTGCTCTCACTGCATTTAAATGTGGGTGCACTTTCTCATAACTCTTTCTTCCTCAAACCTATCCTATTAGTGTCAATATGGTGATATTCCGGTTGCATAATAAGATGTGTAGTTTGAACCAAGAAAATCCGAAACTAACCTCGATTCACTACTTATTTTAATCGCAATGGACGAGGAAGTTGATATCTAGGAAATGCACCTGCCTTTGCGTTGGGATAATATAGAGAAATCAAAATGATAAATCACAAGTGAGATACCACATTAATCACATCCATCCAACCACGACTCCAACCTAAACCTCCCCATCTCAGACAATCCTATATATTGTCTTAGACCGTGCGACTTCCAGGTCGGGTATCTAGCAGCTAACAATCAAAATAGCAATGGCTCTAAGATATCACCATTCCAAAGTAGTTCCCAGACCGTGGGAAAGCGTAACTTAATATATTAATTACTCTCCCCTCCGCCCATCAGTATTCACGGTCTCGCCTTAACTTCCCAAGGCCGAGAGATTCAGGCCAAACTTTCTCCTGGACTCATCGGCTAACATCAAGCTAGTCCTCACCCGACCTGCCGGGCGACCCCCCTCCCCCCCCCCTCATTCACTACACAGCACCTGAAGAATTCAGGTCACCTTGGGAAGACTCTCTTTCTCAAGTCGTACTTCCCACCTTTCATGAGTCGGACCGGCACTTCCGGAATGAGACACGGTCCATTACCACCCCCCACTGGCTCTGGTCTTTTAGCGATATTGATGTTTATAGGTCAAGTCCATTGGCTTCTAACTAGTGGGCTTAGACAGAGGACTTAGACAGAGGCGTTAGTCTCGTCTCATTCGATTACAAGACCTTGTCTATTAGAAACTCTAAATAACTACCAACACTTCCTTCAATACAAATTTATAGTATCTTCTCAGTTCGACTTTTCTATTGACTATTAGTGTTGATATGGGTAATAAGACGCTGCAAACCAAAAATATCATCCAAATTAATGATAGTAGGTGCTGTAATAATTAAGCGTTGGGAGACTCACTTGAAAATATTGGTTCTCATTTTACCTTTTATGAGTTGTTAAAAAATGTTATTTATATATATTCGTATATAATTAAACTTTTCTAAAAAAGCTTTATGATTATTAGTAAGCTTAAAAGAATTTAAAATAACTTATTTAAAAGATCTGTATTGATTAACTAAGGAAGTAAATAAAAGCTTACGTACGATGTTTACACCTCTGTCTAAATTACACACCACAATGTTTTATAATAGTTTGGTTATAATGGCTTCCTTCCTTAGTTGAGCACTAGACTAACAAAGATTAGGGCGGTATGTTTTTAACAGATTAATCCTCGGTCCCGGCACAGATTTATCTGATTACCAAACCCTTCCTTCACCTCTGACAAGACATCTTGTGAATGTGGGGAATGACAGGCCTCCACCGTGGTTCGGATTCCACGTTAAACTGTAGGTCCTCCATTTCATCTCACAATCACCCTACCATTACACATTAGCGTAAGTGCTTATAACCCGAACGGTTAGTAAGACGCGGTGCTAATAATAATAATAATAATAATAATATTAATAAATTAACACATTGATTTTTAGGTGTATGACGCGGCACCTTTCGGTAACGTATGGAAGTAGATAGCTGGTAAAATGACACGCCTCTTCGTGGCTTCTCTAATAATCCTCTATATTAATATACGGAAATTTATTTTGTTACAGTATCAGGAACAATTTTCAAGGTCAGATGTTCTATGCTGATGGTAACTTGTTTGGTTAGGTTCGTTTTGTCTAGCCATCCAGGAAAGGAGAGGTCAGGGTTCAAATCCCATTGAGGTGTACTGAGGGTAGTTTTTTTCCTAAGTTGTTTACCATTCAACCTCCACAAGGATAAACTGACCTTAAATACAAGCTTCTTAATTCCTACAACGTCAGCATAGTTATTAATGTATATTACAACCAGGATGGACAGCGAGATGAGTTTGGTAAAGTAATATATTATTATTATTATTATTATTATTAGCACCGCGTCTTACTACCCATTCGGGTTATACGCACTTACGCTAATGTGTAATGGTAGGGTGATTGTGAGATGAAATGGAGGACCTACAGTTTAACGTGGAATCCGAACCACGGTGGAGGCCTGGCATTCCACACATTCACAAGATGTCTTGTCAGAGGTGAAGGCAGGGTTTGGTAATCAGATAAATCTGTGCTGGGACCGAAGATTGAACCCCGGCCGCCAGCATAGAAGTCTGACACCTTACCCCTAGACTGTGAGGTCACCTATTTACTTATTAAAATCCCTATTGATCATACCATATAGGCTTTTTCATGAAATATCATTAATATTAGAAATATTACAGAAACCTATCAAGAAGTTGTTTAGGTTTCATCAATCTTCAATAGACGTGACTTTTTTGTTCCGGTCTTTATGTCACATGTTCTACTACCCGTAAGGACTGATTGCATATTCACAGACATAGGGTAGCGGTGAGTAAGGTGAACCTTAAAGGAACTGTATCTGAAGTTTCATAGAGGTAGAGTGGGGAAACTATTTTCGAAAGTCCACTCTCAGTGCACCCGACCAAGATTTAGAACCCCGACCTCCTATTACTGTCAGGAATCTCATCTGAAAATTTACTCCTCATATGATCCGACCACTGATGTGGGTCAAACCGTGTACAGCTCTTAAAAGCTGTTGGGTGTATATAAAAATGGTGTCTCTAAATGGTGTCTGAGCTGTGAACTTATGTATAACTATATCTCTTATTTAACGACTAAATTATCTATTTCTGGTTTACATTAAAATGACAGTCGTAAATTTACGTCACGTAGCCTGCCGACTAGTCGGTGACACCTTGAGTCAAAGGTACACTGTTTATCTCTCCCAAAACTTACGTTTAAAATATATTAAAACTCGTTTTGTCCAGAAGATTTCATACTTGAGTTTACATTTGTTTAGTAAAGTAAACCGCCCATGTATACTTTTGAATGTTCTCACAATATTCCTAATGTACCCTCATTGTATTACTGTTGGTGTCATTCAGCCCGTGTCGATCTTATCAGATTAACTAAACCTGTACACATAAAACACTGATTTTTATAGGAAAAAACACTCTTGACCAGCAACATTGTTTAGACTTTAAACCCGCCTCGGTGGCGTAGTTGGCTAACGCGCTTGTCGTGTTGAGCTCGACTGCCGAGGACCGGGAGATCGAGGTTCGAATCTCGGTCGGGTGAACTGGGGGTGGTTTTTCCGAACTGGTTTTTCACTCTCTTTCCACGCAAATGCGGGTTCACTTCCTCTAATTCAACCTACCCAATTCCTAATCCATTAGATTAATTAGTACTTAAAAGCGTATAACCTGAACGGGTAGTAAGACGTGTTGCTAAATAGTATTATTTTTATTTATTCTTTAAATTTGTCATTCTAGAAATGTAGAATTTGATTTACTAGCTAAAAACTAATTTAGAAATTTATCAAAAACTTCCAAAAAATTATGGGGAACATGGGTTGATGTATAATTTATCTTAATATTATAAATTAAACGAAATAATATATATTTTAATATCTTTATTTTTCATGAATTTCCTTTTATCAAATGACGGCGTTCCTTTCAAAATCTGACTGTACTTAGCTGGTCAAACAATTGGTTGTCCAAGGCTGGCCACAAGCTATACATGTCAAACTAATTTATTCTGGTTTCCTGGTGAGGCAGGTCAGTGAACGATTCCTATGAAAGGGTCTTGGGGGTGACTCATATGGTTTACCATTCTCCCTTCGTGCAAATGCAGGATACCTTTACTCTCAATCATACCAACCTCATCTCTACCACGTCTCCCCATTATCAGCAGTTTAGTCAATTGGGAGCGACCCGCTATAGTGGCTAAATGGTTCAAGGCGTAGCTCTAACAGTGGACTAGACTGCCGATGACGGGAAGATCAAGGTTCAAATCTCAATCGGATGTGCCAAGAGAAATATTTCCAAATTATACATTCCACTTTCACTCCACGCAAATGTTGTATACACTTGTTCTAATTATAGCCTTCCTAATCCCTACAACCATTAGCTTAATTAGTACATAAACGAATAACCGGACAAGGCGCTAAATAAAAAAAAATAAAAAATAGAAAGTGCGATAACTTAGACCATTCTATCACTGATAGTGATTGTGTTACAATTTAGACGTACATTAAGTTGAGTGGAGAAATATTAAAGATTTGAAAATTGCGAGTCAAATAAAGAGTTCACGTGGGCGTGGAGAGCATCTCTTTCAAGTCATGGTTGGCTTAAAGCTAATTCCGTGCTCTGAAATCATAAGTTCAGAGTTTATAAGTTCATAAGAATTATTACATTATATTATATTAAGCGCTGGTCGTGTTGAGCTCAACTGCTGAGGATGGGGAGATCGAGGTTCGAATCTCGGTCGGGTGAACCGGGGGTGGTTTTTCCTAAATGGTTTTCCACTCTCCCTCCACGCAAATGCGGGTTCACTTCCTCTAATTCACCCTTCCCAATTCCTATTCCATTAGCGTAATTAGTACTTAAAGCGTATAACCCGAACGTGTAGTAAGATGCGGTGCTAAATATTATTATTATATTATATTACAAAGTTCAATGGGTCGAATAGTTTCCAGTGCCTTAACAAACAATTATAAATACTAAGGGTCCCACCTACTTGTAGGAAAACATCCTCTCACCGCGGAATTTGCTATGGGAATAGCTAATATTGAGCTTCATAAATACCAAAACCAGCCACGTGGTTAAAACTTAAAACATATATTTGAATGAGGGAGGTTAAATTCATATTTGATGTCAGATCAGCAACATTTCATGTTTAAAATGAGATCATCCAACATATTTTGTCAAATTTGTCCTTCACCTCTGACAAGACATCTTGTGAATGTGGGGAATGCCAGGCCTCCACCGTGGTTCGGATTCCACGTTAAGCTGTAGGTCCTTCATTACATCTCACAATCACCCAACCATTACACATTAGCGTAAGTGCGTATAGCCCGAACGGGTAGTAAGACGCGGTGATGATAATAATAATAATAATAATAATTATTTTGGCGGTAGCCATATTTTATAATAATAACCCGCGTGTTAAATAACACAAGGTTTATGTAAATCAGTAACACGTCTCGGTGCTCAGGCAGTTCCATTCAGATGCTAATTTAAGTCAGAAAGAAAACAATAGGTTCTTCCCCGAGATGTTACTCGGGAGGACGGCGGGACTCGCAACCTCCGGGTCGTGGCTCGGAGTAACCAACACTTTCTTTAAATGGGAACTTTCCGGGAACTGAGCTGTCCGATATTTTGCCAGAATCAACAGAAATTCAGATCCAGTCTCCCGCGGATGAACCATCCCACGAAAGGAAAGTGCTATTTCCTGATTTTTTCGGTTGTTTTCGAGTGGTCCGGTTCTTTGAACCGACGGTGACGAACAACAGAGGAACCGGTCCCAAGTGTAACACTTCCAGTTGTTTGAAACTTACTCAGCAACTAATACCCGTTTAGGAAATTAAACTACGTGCTTACATGAATCACTACCAACACTCGGCTCTAATGGACACATCCACCACTAACACACAACAACACAAATCAATGAGGAGTGCTTTTGGGTTTTCTTATTTTATATTCTCTACGTGAGTAAAATAATTACAATCCAAGAGGAATGGACAGGTTTTTTTTTTAGTATTCCGTGTCTTGCTACCCATCCATGATATCTGTGCATCCAACCAAATGAGCACCGATGATTAAGGTAGAACATAGAGGATATGTACTAGCATTTGAACGAAGGGAGGGGAAACCACTGAGGAGATATGACCCTGAGTACATCCGGTTGGTATTCGAACTCGTACCTCCTCGTTAGTGATATAACAGAAAAAACCATGGTTGACTCCTTAGTCTGCATGCCCACTGATGTGAGAGAACCGAACTTTGATAGATGTATGTTTAGTAGCCGGATATAACTGACACGGCGGGTTCAGTGCAAGCGGACACGACCGGATGTCTCAGTTCTTATCCATGAAAGGACAAGGCTCGAATCCCAGCCGGATGCCCTGGTGGTCCTTTTACATATAACACGAGTGTTGACACATTTTATTAATACGAGCACTTCTACACACTCTTAAAGGTCTAGGGTTCCGGTAAGCTCGAACGAGTGGTAAAATATGCAATAAAAACAATAATATATATAAAGATGGTCGAGTATCTGGTATTCAGATTATCACAGCAAATTAGGAAAAACTAACTTAGATCCCTATTTGAAGTCTTTCAAATAATATGTCTTTAGTATATATATGTATTTATAATATATAGTGTGGGAACTAAAATATTAGGCAATTAGCAACTTGAAAATTAACACTTTAATTGAAGCAAATATTACTAGTTAAATAAAAGCGAACTGCCCTAATACTTTGTTTCTCTTTTTGAAGGTAATGTAAGTGAGGTGAGCTCCCCCGGACGTCAGACAAACCTCAGCACGTTGTCCATCACTTTCCTGAACAGAGATAGTGTAGTTGGTTCTGTCCCACCCTGTACATCTACTAAGCATAACATGTTGGATTAGTGCTACATATTATTATAAAACTGTACAATAAAGAACATTATTTAATCTAAAAAAGAGATAAGAAAGTGGGATGTTAAATTTATTTTACATGTCTTATTTACATTTTTTTTTGGGTGACCTGGCGGTCTAGGGGTAAGGTGTCAGATTTCTATGCTGGCGGCCGGGGTTCAATCCTCGGTCCCGGCACAGACTTATCTGATTACCAAACCCTTCCTTCACCTCTGACAAGACAACAATCACCCTACCATTACACATTAGCGTAAGTGCGTATAACCCGAACGGGTAGTAAGACGTGGTGCTAATAATAATAATACATTTTTTATATTTTATGACTATTAATGTAGGATGGAAGGGGACGAAAGAAATGGTCAACGTTTTTATAGTTTTATTAGGAAACTACTTTTTGTGTCAACTTAAATAAAGTATTGGTGTAGTAGAATCATTAAGTTCAATATTCTTCAAATTAATCTCAACAGTTGTTGAATATTTGTAATTAACATATTAATATTTGAAGATAAACTTTTAAATTGATGCCAAAGGCTCTCTTCAAATGTCAGTACACTCTTGGTAGATATTCAACAACTGTTGAGAATACAATACGAAGAAAATTAAACGACATGCTACTACTGGAACAAAATGTTATTTATTTATTTTTTGCTATAAAAACTGCAAAAATGATGCCACTAGCACGCAATCCCTGCCTTCTAACCTTAATCTTTTTAAATTTTAATCTAAATTTAATAAAACTATTAATTTATAGTGATGTTGGCTCAAAGATTTTGTAAAACGGTATCTAATTAATTATAAATTTGAATACATTAAAAGTAAATATAATTTTTGTTAAGTCATAGAATATTAATGATTAGCCACTAGTTTATAGTCTAGGGCTTGAAACGAAAGTTCGATTCTAACCGGGTACATTTCTACACTCGTGTTTTACTTTCTACTTAGCTCTCAACTGAATGATGATCATTTATTCTGGCATCTTTTTGCTTCCATTTGTTTAGTCAAAAGTATTTATAAGCCCTCCCTAATCTATTAACATAAAATATCCATCAATCGATGAGCTGCCTTTTCATGTTTAATAAGATTAAAAATCAATTAGGAAATGCATTTAAGCACTTACGTGTCACAAATGTGTAATATTATACTTTTTATAAAGACACTTAGAAATAAAGCACACATTTGCTATATATAACAAAGTATTACTCAGATTAAACATTTTACTACTAAACGCAATTCCTTGTGTATTTGAAATAAAACTTTTTTGTTTGCTTTCTGGTGCTATAGGGGGTAAGGTGTCAGACTTCTATGCTGGCGGCCGGGGTTCAATCCTCGGTCCCGGCACAGATTTATCTGATTACCAAACCCTTCCTTCACCTCTGACAAGACATCTTGTGAATGTGAGGAATGCCAGGCCTCCACCGTGGTTCGGATTCCACGTTAAACTGTAGGTCCTCCATTTCATCTCACAATCACCCTACCATTACACATTAGCGTAAGTGCGTATAACCCGAACGGGTAGTAAGACGCGGTGCTAATAATAATAATAATAATAATAATAATAATAATAATAATAATAATAATAATAATAGTAATAATAATAATAATAATAATAATTCATATATTTATTTCATGCTACAACTTCTCTAAACGAGGTGACACTTTTTCTTATCCTACAATAAGTATCAGCTGTGCCAACACCTCTCGAAACAGGCTCGTTGAGACTGTATCGGTTCTCTAATATGTATGTGTTGTGTTACGAATAGTCAGTCTCACAAGTATTTACTCTTTATTTAACTTACAGTCTGTAATAACCAACCATCTCAGCACATTCCTAACCAATAATATAATCACCCGACCTCCTCCCCATGTTATTTTTGGCTAGACAGGTAAAATATTTTCAAACCAATACGGTCCCTGATATTTACAGTATATCTACCAATATATTTTAACGTAACCATGTTTTATTTCTTTCAGACCCGTTGAGTATGAAGGGATTATGTGTGAGTCTTCTCTGATAAGAGACTCGCCATCAGAGGAAGAACTGTCACATACATCCCAATGACCATGAAACGACCACCAACGCCGTGGGGCCATGTCCTGACGACAGTAGCGATTATATCCATCGTAATCACACCTCAAGTGTCTAGTTCTCAGGATCAAGACTTGTTCAACGCAACAAGCTCGACATTAACGAGCTCACACTCATCAAATCAAACGGTTCCGATTTTACAAACTGCCAAAGATAAGCATAGATCCCTTAAGGACAACGGGCCATATGGTGTGTTCCCCAGATTAGTGGGTGCTTCTAGCTGGTCTGGGCTCTCCAAAAGTGAAACCACAAAGTTTTCAAAGAATGACGAGATTTTAGTTAGTAACTCAAGTTCTAAGCAAACTAATTCCATCATTGACGTGATTTCAACAGTATATAGATTGTGCTACACAAACGGAACGTTGAAGTGTGTCAAAGATAATGTCCTCGAATCTATCAATAGTGTTTTAAGTAGAGATTCGTACGAAGTGTTAAGTGGTGTTACGATTCAGAAGGTGAAAAGTAGGACCTCGAAAATGTTGAGAAGTGAGGAACACGCGCAAGATGTTGGAGATTTCGTAAGCAATATCAGGGCCCTATCAAAGAGTCACGTCTTGTCCATCGACCTAAAAAAATTGTTGGGGTCATTTGAAATGGAAAAGAAGTCTTTTAGTACTGGAAGAAAATGGTTCGGTTTCGCCCAACCTGGTAAGTGCACTCTGCTTTTTTTACCATCACTGATTTAGTTTATTCTTTCTCATTTCCATTGGTGATTGTTAAGGGCAGCTATCTACATGTATAAAAGTAGAGGTTTGTCTCACATGTGGTATACATTAATTCAGGAGATATATGTTGACATTGTATACATGATTAAAACCTGATGAGTCATCAGAGATTAAAATAGATAATATTTTATAATATCTAAAATATTTGATAATAAAATATTATTTGAATTTCAATAAAAACTGCTAGAAATTTTAAAATCTTTAAAAGTAGTAGGTCCAGTTCAAACAATAAAACTTAGTTTTTTAACATATACAAATTTATACGGCTGAGGCCTGGATCTAACCAGGTTCGCTATTTAAGTGTGTATATTGATATTTAATTTAGAGCTTTAATCCAGACAAAAATCCAGTGTTTTGAATAGAAATAATCGGGATCAAAATAATCAACAGATTAATTGATATTATATATGGATAGCGTTGATAGGCCTCAAGGAAAAAAAAAAGAAAAATCTAAGCTTAATAAAGTTTCAGGCTTAAATTAATGACAAATCAGCTAAGTATTAAGTTAGTTTGATTCCTTCAGATTTAATATAGTAGTATTTTATTTTATGTCTGGTATATTATAGTTATGTATTAATGTTTGTGAGATTAAACTCTAAACCAGTGGATAATCTGATAGTACAAATGTACATGCCAACAACCGACCACAATAATATCAAGGTAGAAGAAATGCAGGATGAAATTGAAGTAATTATTCAACATGAAGGAGGAAGGAAAATGAACACAATCGTTATGGAACACCGTGGTTGGGGGAGGACGGGAGCAGAAGATCTTAGAGCCAAATGGACATGGGAAGAGAAAACACCGAGGGCAGAAGCTCATCAAACTATGCCAGCGGAATGATCTGGTGTTGACAAAACACCTGGTTCTAGAAATGGAAGACAGAACTGTACGCAAAGAAGTGCCCAGGAGGCATCAGCAGGTACAAAATAGAATGCATCCTTGTCAAACAGGGATTTAGGAATGGAGTAAAGAATGTGAGGACATTGACAGATGTCAGAATCGATTTGGACATTAATCTGCTGGTGGCATACATTGATATAAGTCTCAAAAAGATCAGGAATATTAGCAAGAGTAAAATGATGCAGGACTTAGATTAATAAGCGAGATTGATAATGTGAGAAATTAAACTGAGCAAAAGTTAAGATAGGTGAGAGAAGTGAGGTGAGAACAAGGGGAGTGGAATAGCTTTGAGGTGCTAAATTACAATGTTGGAACATCAAGGAGAACTGCACAAATGTCCTGGGTATTGACATTAATGATTCAGAAAATGAGAGAAAGAAATAACTGGGAAAAACGTCAACAAATGAGAAAATTCGAAGCTAAACAACGAGTTAAGCAGAAAAACATATAAATTGAAGAAATATTTTATGGAGAATACGTGTGATAAGATGATCGAAACGCAAATAAAATTCCAGTATGACCTCATTTATCAGAATGCAATGAAACTTGGAGGAGGAAAAACCAAAAGCTTGCCAACAATAGGTCAGATGGTGACGGATCATAAACATAGCCATTAAGATTTTGGAAAGATATATGAAAAAAATTTGTGACAAGGAAAATTAAATATGAGCTCCAGATATTGATACAGAAGACGATGAAGAGGAAGATGAAAAAGTACCCAGAAATTTAAAGAAGGAAATGGTGTGAACCATAAAGAATATGCAAATAAGGAAATATGCTGAAGATGGGGATATACTAGCTCTTAAATTCTGAAGGAGCTGCGAAACAACGAATTGGTGGCTCTGACAAAAGCTATAAATAAGATCTAGGAAACAAGTGACTGGCCCAAGGTCTTTCTAGACATAAAAATGATGGCTCTAGATAGGAATAAAAAAATTAAATAAATGCAGTAATCATAAGACCATCTGCATCAAATCTCATGTGAAGAATATTGTGGCAAGAATAATCAATAGGTAATTTAAACATAAAATAGAAAGTTTTATGTAAGAAGACCAATTTGAATTCATAAAAGGAAAAGGAAAAATGAATGCCACTGAGATGCTGAGAATAGTATTAGAGCGTGGGTTGGAAGTAAAGGAAGAGGTCTAGATTTGTTTTGTAGACTATCCAAAGGCCTTTTGAAAAAGTGAGATGAAAGAAACTTATGGATATAGTCAAGAAGAATGACATTAACTGGAGGGGGAGAAGGCTAATTGCAAACCCTTACCTGGGACTCTGAGGGAATGTGATAGTTATGGCTGGAGAGACCAACAACGTAGGTATAGGAAGAGGATGGAGACAGTTATGCCGTTTGTCCCCCATTTTGCTAACATGTATGGAGAGTAGCTGGTCCGGTAGGCCCTAGAGGGACACGAGAATTCATAATAAGACACGCTGTTAACTCAATAAAATACACATATTATTCAATATTACTGGCCAAAAATAAAGAAAAGATTCTATAAATGATGGATTTACTGGTGAAGACAGGGGGATGGAGATCAACATTGAAAAGTCAAAATTGATAATGGTACCAAAAAATGAAAGGCCACTGAATATCAAAATTGGATACTTAGCATTGGAAAAAATAGAGCAGTTCAAGTGCCCAGTAAATATGCTGACAAAAGATGCCACCTTCATCAAAGAAATGAGGTCGAGGATCGTTATGGCCAAGGGAGCTTTCAATAAGAAGATGTTACTGTTGACAAGCCAGTTGAGTTTGGAATTGAGGAAGAAACTGGTGAAATGCTACATTTGGAGCATCGCGTTGTAAGGAGGAAAAGCTTGGATTCTTAGGAAGATGGAAAATTAACCCCTAGGTAGCCTTGATATGTGGTACTGGAGAAGGTTTAAGAATATCATATGGACAGACAGGGTGACAAATGAAGTTCTAAGAAGAGTGGATGAGAAGAGAACCATTTTGGATAAAACTGGATTGAACACATACTTAGGAGGAACTGTCTTCTACAAAACGTCATAAAAGTAAATGTTGAGGAAAGGAGATTATAAAGAAGAGAGTTAAAATATTGGATGATTTAAAAGAAATAAGAACATCCCGTGAAATGAAGGAAGCAGTGGTCAGGATGCATTGGCAGTCCAAGTTCATTGACAAAAATGGTCATGTTGGATGTATGTAGTATTAATAATAATCTGGAATATGGTGGAAAATCTCTACTTATTTATTTTAAGCAGATCTAATCTTTCTTCTGTGATAAAAGGATGTAATTTAAAATTATAATATTGAAATCTAATATAAACCAATAATTTTGGTTTTCCTATAACTGTTTTTAAACAAGGTAATAATATATCATCATGATGTAGAAAACCCTTATTTTTTAACTCTTAATAACAGTATATAACAGCAGAGTTACTGAATACCATGGACTAAAACTCTATTGTTCAAAGGAATCAAATGATTAGAGTGAGTTTGAAGGTATTGCATCATCATTAAGTTAGATATTCTGAGAAACCAATATTTTAAAAATGACTAACCTTGATATTGGCTGGAAACAGTTGATAATGAATATTTAGTTAGGCTTGGTTAAGTAAAGTTAAAGCATATTGGGTGAAGATAGTCCAAGAAACGTATTTTCAACTACGTGAGTACCAAGATTGGTCAAAATTGGTCATAATAACGTATCATCAAAATGTTTGGACTTTGCTGTAAGTTATTAAGAAATCTCTCTTACAATTCTAAGTTTTATTTAACACTAGCTGAAGTAACAGCCTCGGACCTGGACAACCATGCGATGTATTGTGTGGCTACCCCTGACAACACTTTTCTTCGCTTCAAATATACATTTTATTTCTTCTGAATCAGTTTTTAATAATTAATAAAAAATATATGTAAGCCAAGTTTTAAAAGTCCTGTCTCGTTAGTCCACGTGATATAATCATTTATAAATTTAAGATAGCTGAATGAAATAGATATCGTGCAACGCTCATGACAGACGGATACAAACACTATTCATTTTATTATATTAGTATAGATAAACTTAAGTCTTTAAATTAAAATATACCTGACAATCAGTCGATGTTACATACAACATACAACGAAAACATAGCTATTTTCCAGTATTTTCAACTAAACACGGGTCACCGTTGTATAGATAGAACGGGTAAAAACATTTTGTGTATTAAATGATAACTGATTATTATTATTAAACAGTAAAATATATAAATATTCAAGATATATGTTACAGCTCATACAAACATTTTATACATTATATCCCAAAAAGAGAATATTCCAAAGACAATGTTGGAAGTGAAGTATGTAGGATAAGGACCGCAAGGGAGGCCAAGTAACAGATAAAAGGAGTAGATAGCAGAAAGTGTCCAAGTTAGAGAAGAATGTAAGAAATGAAAGGAGGAAGAATGGTGGAAGGATAGAGGAAGATGGAGGCATTTTACTAAACTGACCTGGCAACAGGCTGGAAACAGATGATCATGATGGTGATATTAAAATAATTATTTTTATCACCAGGTCCTACCACCCGTTAGTATTATACTCCTATGTACTAGCCACACTAATGAGTAAGGGATAGGAAGTCTTAATTGAGAATGAATGCACCAACATTAGCATGGAGCAAGAGTGGAAAACAATTTAGAAAATTTCCCCCTTATGCACACGGCCGGGATCGATCCCCGATCTCCTCGTCCTATTCAATCTAGTCTAGCACAAAATTAGCGCATTAGACCACGCGGCTACCTAAGCGGGTTGTATTCCATTTAAAATTTAGAATATATGTTGGGGTATCGTAAGAGGAACATTTTTATGGTTATGCTTAAATCATTTCCTTATTTTTAATTTTAAAACCGAACATAACATATTTTTATTTTGTTTTTACCGCTTTGAACTAGTGTAATATAATTATTGTACTGTAAACACGATAATGTTGCATAAAAATGGTAAACTATTAAATAAATAAGTGTGTACCAATGATATCTGGAATTAGTTGAAATAAAGGATTTTAATCGCTCCGAGTCTGTATCTAAAAATATTACATTTAAGAAAAAAAAATTAATCATTCCATAGATTTTAGATGGTTAAACTAATTTTGCAGATTAAATTATACGCTTCTTCCACCTTAAGAGAGACACTTCTTTATAACGTAAGATTAGTAAAAACACTTGGTTTTTTAGCCTATTTACTATGCAACAGAAATAAATTTATGCATAGTGAATTTTATATAAATGTGATCTAGTCAATTCTGCTTAGAAATAATAGCTTAGAAAAATATAAATCTTGAAGAATAATATTTTATTAAAAATACTTCATTTCATTTTTATGTAAATGCTTATTGATGTGCATGATTGTAGAAAATCATTTATCAAGCTATTTAGTTGTTAACCACAGTAACACAACTTTTTTTTAAAGTGTAAACAAATTAACCTCTGTCATAATTTTACTCATAATTACATAATACCATAATAAAGTTAAACAAAAAATATAGAAAAGTATTATAAACATAAATGTATTTTAGTTGATAAAGCGTTTACTACTCCTTAAAATCCACGTATATACACCGACGGGTTGAAGACGAGTCAGGTTTGAATTAGATGAGGTCCATACACACTCACTCAAACAAATATTGTATACACAAAACTCCTAAAATGATACACCCCTTTACAACCTCTGGACACACCCTCCATTTCCACTTATGAAACAAATACCTTTCTTTGGAATTTGATCTCCTTGCATTGCTAAAAAACATGGGCTGTGGCTGTGTCATGGACACGGCCGTGTGTTGTACGTGAATACGTTTATGTAACGGGTTTTTCTCTTTTTTCTACTATTGTAATTTTGTTTGCCATGTCCCGTTTGAAATGTTACTGTCTTGCTAGCAAAATGGGGTCGATACATATTTTTTATTCTAACACCTTATTATATTCACTGGCACTACTTTAAAATAATGTTTTATATACAATCGATAGATTTTGACGGCAGCAGGCGATTAAAACCTAAACAAACATCGTAGCTTCTCCGAGTCAAAAGTTATACTAATTGCAAATCTCGATACGCAGCAAAATAACCTCAAAATGGCGGCGCTTCTCCCTCCACCGCGCGCGATGCGTCACTGTTCTCGCGTATCGTAATGCATTCTTTGATCCTCTAGCTATCCAGTGGTATAACTTAATTTTTGATGTAGAGGATAGATTAGAAACTACAACGCCAAACTGTATCCCCCGATTTTGTTATCATTAGGTTTTTTTTGGATTGCCCCCGTATGGTAGCAAATTTAAAGACGTATTCACGTCAAAACATTCAAACGAGTTTAAACGCTACTATCCCCGTTATAAATATAATGTATGATAATAGTTTCTAAACACGAAAGGATGTTTCAAAGTATACATCGCAATACCTAAACTTCTGTCTAGAAGACATCAAGATGTTACGTGTGTGTGGGCTGCTAGGCTGTCATTTATTCCGGCAGGAACGCGTGTCCTACCACGACGACTGAATAAGTCATTCATTGAATAAACCAACACACGCACGCTTCTGAGAACGCACGTAACTGCACCAGTGTCACGCGGACAAAAGACATCAATACACCCTGGTCTGGTTTAGTGACTCTCGGCTGGGGGAACTGACAGAGCTTTTCATATATACTCCCATTTCACACTCTCCTCTCATACAAGTATGGGCGCACAGTGTACACTCGGATTGGTATTAATATACTCTACGCACGTGCATGCACGCACACACACACACACACACACACACACACACACACACAAGACCACAAGGATATATATATATATATATACCCCCTTGTGTTCTTGGTCATATATATATGACCAAAATTTGTAGCATATCATGTTAAAGTTTGTTTTAATATATCATTATTATTATTATTACTATTATTATTATTATTATTAGCACCACGTCTTACTACCCGTTCGGGTTATACGCACTTACGCTAATGTGTAATGGTAGGGTGATTGTGAGATGAAATGGAGGACCTACAGTTTAACGTGGAATCCGAACCACGGTGGAGGCCTGGCATTCCCCACATTCACAAGATGTCTTGTCAGAGGTGAAGGAAGGGTTTGGTAATCAGATAAATCTGTGCCGGGACCGAGGATTGAACCCCGACCGCCAGCACAGAAGTCTGACACCTTATCCCTAGACCGCCAGGTCACCTACTTTAATATATCGATAGAATAAAAAAGGACCATTTAAATCCATTTTATTGTCACATACATCGTGTTTTCATCAATGATTTTGTTAATTTTAAATTCCATTTTTAATGAAAGAGGAAACAATTGCATCATGTAAAAATATTTTTATATATTTTTTAAACATTCTGCCAGCATTATTTTATGACAAACGTTTGTTGCTCTACTACACAACTACCCATTTCAATGTCCGCATGATTCAAGGCGCTATACTCGCAATAAACTAGACTTACGACGATGGGGAGATTACGGTTCGATTCCGGTAGGGAGCACTGAGGGTAGTTTAAAAAAAATCCCTCTTTTTTCCGTGCAAATGCGGATACACTTATCTGATTTAAACCTTACTCATACCTAGCTCATCAGCGTAATTAGTACATAAGAGTATAAACCCAAGTGGATAGTAAGATGCGGTCCTAAAACAATGTTTATTACGCAACACATACAATTAAGTATAACTTATTCTGGAAATCACCTGGGCTTATATAGAAGTAAAATAAATTATTATTTTTTACCCGCCTTGGTGGCGTAGTTGGCTAACGCACTTGTCGTGTTGAGCCAGACTGCCGAGGACGGGGAGATCAAGGTTCGAATCTCGGTCGGGTGAACTGGGTGTGGTTTTTCCTAAATGGTTTTCCACTCTACCTCCACGCAAATGCGGGTTCACTTCCTCTAATTCAACCTTCCCAATTCCTAATCCATTAGNAATTCCTAACCCATTAGAGTAATTAGTACTTAAAAGCGTTTAAGCCGAACGGGTTGTAAGACGCGGTGCTAAATATTATTATTAATGATTTTTTTTTCAACGATATTAACCGGTCACATTACATACATACTAGTTCCCTACGTTAAATTTAAAATTGTACTTATGAATCATAATTATTTAACAATTTTTTTTTGCCACAAAACGGATTGTTTGTGGAAGTGTCTTTAGATTTTCTGTTCGATTTTAATTTTAAATCTAAGCTTATATTTGCTTATCCATTTGATTACAGTTCATTTAAGAGATACCAGAGCTACCCTTATCTTTTCATATGCTTGGCCAATGAGCACTCAAAGATGAACTTACTATCATTATTATTATTATTAGCACCACGTCTTACTACCCGTTCGGGTTATACGCACTTACGCTAATGTGTAATGGTAGGGTGATTGATGAGATGAAATGGAGGACTTACAGTTTAACGTGTAATCCGAACCACGGTGGAGGCCTGGCATTCCCCACATTCACAAGATGTCTTGTGAGAGGTGAAGGAAGGGTTTGGTAATCAGATAGATCTTTGACGGGACCGAGGATTGAGCCACGGACCTCCAGCATAGAGGTCTGACACCTTACCCCTAGACCACCAGGTCACCCTACTATTACTATCTAGTCAAAACAGAAATAATACGCGTATGAAAAAGCTACCAGTACTAGAGATTTTGGATTATCTTGTTAAAGATGCCCTTATAAAGTGCTGGATGAAGCACACACAATGCTTTAAAGCATAGCACACACTTCGGTGGCCACAGTGTCTAAGGCGTCACCCTCACAATAGACAAGACTGACAATAACAGGGAGATCAAAGTTAGATTCCCAGTCGGGTGTACCGAGGGTGGTATTTACTAGGCAGTTTTCAACTTTTCTTTCAAGTAAATGTTGATACACTTCCTCTAAATTCAGCCTTTCTCATCCAAAAACCCATTAGCGTAGTTAGTGAATGCAGTTGCTTGGTAGGCTGCATGGTCTAAGGCGTTAGTTAGACTAGACTGCCTCTGACAGGGAGATTGGGTACTAAAATCCTGGTCGGGTGTACTGAGAGTTGCTTAATAAAATGGTTTATCACTCTTCACGCAAATGCGGGTACACTTCCTCCAAACTCAACCTTACTCATTCCTAGCCCATTCGAGTAATTAGCACATATGCGTATAATTCGAATATGTTGTAAGATGATATGCTAAAATAAAGTACATGCGTAAAACCCGAACGAGTAGTAAGACAAGGTGCTAAGAAATTATAGCAGCAATGTCATAAATATAGAGAATAGAAATTCTTGAATTATTTATATCAAAGAGACATAAGAAAACTATATACTTTCACGTCTGTAAAATGTAAGAAAAATTATATTTTGATAAAAGGCAATTTTGTCAACGTCTATGGTGGATTGGGCCGTCAGCACTATTGATGAGTCGATACTATACTAGCATATTGTTGCCCACCCATCCTCAGCCTATTCTCCATTCCTCTTTTATCGTCATTTCCTTTAAGAACAATTCATGCGAGCTAACTGATTAAAACCATATATGGTTTCACCGAAAAATTAAGCATTTGAATATTAGAGAAAAGAAATAGATTTTCAATTTAATTAAGACTAGGCTGACCGAAATACTTATCAGTAAAGTATATTTTGAACTTACAAGATAATGGCATACGGTTTTATTAATACTTTAAAAAATGAAGATTATTTAGTAATTATATTATTGAGTAAGCTTTTTATTAATTATAAGATAATGCGACAACATAATTCAATTAAATATAGCTTATTAATCTACCGGTTCTAAGCCACTTAGAGTTTTCACAGCCTGGCAATAATGTTTCGCAGAACTAAGACAATAAAAAGGCTTCAAAATAATATGAAAATGTGTTTTGGAATATCACAATTCAATTACATTAGAATATTTATAGTTTAAAATTTCAAATTTAACTTTTACATTAAATATTGATGATAATAAAAGATGTGATTAAGATTCAACCTGTCTCTTTATTTAACATGTTTGCTATTTAAGCTTGACTTATTTCATTTTATTTTAGTTTTAGGGCCAGTTTCATAGTCAAGTTTAGTACGCCTCAAGTGCGGCGCTACACTAAGTACAAGACGACACCTACCTAAACCAGAATGGAATGGCCCGTTCTCGCATAGGAAACTGGCCCATTCCATTCGAGTTTAGGTAGGTGTCGTCATGTACTTAGTGTAGCGCCGCACTTAAGGCGTACTAAATTTGACTATGAAACTGGCCCTAGGTTGGTAAAATTCCTACGTAGATTTGAGTTCACCATTAGTTCACCTGAAAAAGGTGTTTTGGTTCATTTCAGACTTTGTAATATTTTGGTAGTTTAAAGATAGCTCCTTATCCGTGGTGTACTGACAATTTATGTTTAGAACAAGAAAGAACTAAGTATGCTTAATTGTAAAAGTTAATCATAAAACGTATTATGAGGAAAGTTGAGTAATATATTATGTAAAGCTAAATACTATCTTTCTCATTAAAACCAACGGGAAAATGTACTTTCCTTTCATATAATATATAAAAGGTGTATATATATATATATATATATATATATATTGGACATTTTATCAAAAGGCAGTCTTACTAAAAATGAAATCTGATAACATATTTGAGATTATTTAAAAAAATGTGGAGCTATATTATGGTTTTATATAATATTTAATAACATAATACTTAAGATTAAGAAAGGGATAGTGTTGGATGTTTTAAATAGAATCAAGCTAAAAAAATCTTTAAACATTTCTAATAGTCCAATAAATATAGATCTTAATAATTAATATATATACTAAAATGACATAATCTACTTTTGAAACTGATGTGAAAATATAGAAGTTTATAACATATTAACAGCCAATAATTAGGGTTGTTTGTAAGATAACTCCAAACAACACAGTCACGGTCCCATTAGAAAATATACTGTACTTTAATGTGTGACAAATGAATACAGGCACAAGATATTACAAGATATATCTGGGGTCAGAGTATTCTAACATCAAGTCAAAGGTCAAAGCTCCTCGTTTTGACTCTCAGGTCGAACATAAGATTATTATACAATATATTTGTATCAACCTTAAACAACCAAAAACATAAATTACATTAATATATTATTATTAGCACCGCGTCTTACTACCCGTTCGGGTTATACGCACTTACGCTAATGTGTAATGGTAGGGTGATTTGCGAGATGAAATGAAGGACCTACAGTTTAAAGTGGAATCCGAACCATGGCGGAGGCCTGGCATTCCCCACATTCACAAGATGTCTTGTCAGAGGTGAAGGAAGGGTTTGGTAATCAGAATAAATCTGTGCCGGGACCGAGGATTGAACCCCGGCTGCCAGCATAGAAGTCTGACACCCTACCCCTAGACCGCCAGGTCAACTACTACATACATTAATATAGTCTTGCTATTATGCCATACATATATAGGTTAAATGATCATAGTTTATATGCTTTATCAAAGCCCTATATGATATATAGGTTATATATTAATTTTATCTAGTTTAAAATAAACATTCATTCGAGGACAAGGAGATCAAGGTTCGAATCTCACTTGGATGAACTGTGGGTCCTTTTTACTAAATGGTTTTTCCATTCTTCCTCCAATCAAATGCGGCTTCACTTCCTATATATTCAACCATACCAATCCCCAACACATTAGCGTAATTAGTACTTAGCGTGTAACCTGAACGAGTAGTAAGACGCGGTGCTTAGAAAAAAAAAATATATATATACATATAGCAAAACTGTTATACACTTAATTTAATATACTGTACGTGTAAAAATAACAAGACTAAGAGAAAATCTCAATATCCATTCTAATGATTTTGACTAAATTTGTATCTAGACACTGTTAAACTTTACAAATAAAACTTCAAATCTCACTTTCCCAAGAAGATGACATTAATGGTGCCTGACATAACCACAAATTTCCAATTTTTACTGTATCTACGCCACTATTTGAGGAATGTAATATCTTATCATTGCAAAGTGGAAGAACTAATAAAAATAAAATATTTTATTTGAATTATATTTTTATTAAATCAATAGTTTCTAGTCCAAACAATAACATTATTTTCACCAAGGTCATTGAAATGTGAAATTAATTGTTATTTTCTTTGGTGGAAAGAAAGAGCTGTTCTTATTTTTTAATTGTTTGTTTGTTTAACAGTGTGGGTTATTTAATTTATTCTTTTTGGCGAAGTGTATTTGGTACAAACTATTATACATCGTTTCACAAACTATAATAATGTTTAGTTAAAAGTCTCTATTTTCAGAATAAAGAAAGTTAATATTTCTGAGGTGTGTATGATTTATTTAATCTAGGAATACATGCTGTATGTATTAATGGTCGGGCCGGAATAAACGCAAGCTAAGGTTAATATATTTCCAATTTGAATAGTAATAATTTAAAAAAAAATCTTCGGTAGTAACATTTGGTTTAATTAGACTCATGTTTTTCATAAATTTGTAAAAGGCTTAGTTGCCTTTCAATAGAAACTTTTTAATTTAATAAAAATAGTGTTGTTTAAATTTTCCAATGCCCAAGTTATTAATTTAAGAATTATGTTGTACAAGTAAATGTATAAAATGAAAATAGAATTAACATAAGATAGGGTAATCACATCTGGCAAATTACGGTGGGCTGGACATGCAGCGCAAATGGGAAAATCTACAACCTTGTTTATGGTAGTTACTGGCAAATCCAATGGGAAGAGACCAGAGGATAGAACTTGATGCAGATAGAAGGATAACATTAGAGTGAACCTGTGAATAATAGAGTGCAGTGAGGCTGACTTGATAGAACCAGCTCAAGATTGAGATAGCGGTTGATGAGATGGACTGGATATAAACAGCTCCAGATTTAGATAGATGTTAATGAGGTGGACTGGATATAAACAGCTCAAGATTTAGATAGATGTTAATGAGGTGGACTGGATAGAACTAGCTCAAGATTTAGATAGATGTTAATCAGGTGGACTGGATATAAACATCTCAAGATTTAGATAGATGTTAATCAGGTGGACTGGATAGAAACAACTCAAGATCTAGATAGTATTTAATGAGGTGGACTGGATAGAACCATATAAAGATTTAGATAGATGTTAATCAGGTGGACTGGATAGAAACAGCTCCAAATTTAGATAGATGTTAATGAGGTGGACTGGATATAAACAGCTCAAGATTTAGATAGTATTTAATGAGGTGGACTGGATAGAACCAGATAAAGATTTAGATAGATGTTAATCAGGTAGACTGGATAGAAAGAGCTCCAGATTTAGATAGATGTTAATGAGGTGGACTGGATATAAACAGCTCAAGATTTAGATAGATGTTAATGAGGTGGACTGGATATAAACAGCTCAAGATTTAGATAGATGTTAATGAGGTGGACTGGATATAAACAGCTCAAGATTTAGATAGATGTTAATGAGGTGGACTGGATATAAACAGCTCAAGATTTAGATAGATGTTAATGAGGTGGACTGGATATAAACAGCTCAAGATTTAGATAGATGTTAATGAGGTGGACTGGATAGAACCAGATAAAGATTTAGATAGATGTTAATCAGGTGGACTGGATATAAACATCTCAAGATTTAGATAGATGTTAATGAGGTGGACTGGATATAAACAGCTAAAGATTTAGATATATGTTAATGAGGTGGACTGGATAGAACTAGCTCAAGATTTAGATATATGTTAATGAGGTGGACTGGATATAAACATCTCAAGATTTAGATAGATGTTAATGAGGTGGACTGGATAGAACTAGCTCAAGATTTAGATAGATGTTAATCAGGTGGACTGGATAGAACTAGCTCAAGATAGAGATAGATGTTATTCAGGTGGACTGGATAGAACTAGCTCAAGATTTAGATAGATGTTAATCAGGTGGACTGGATATAAACATCTCAAGATTTAGATAGATGTTAATGAGGTGGACTGGATATAAACAGCTCAAGATTTAGATAGATGTTAATGAGGTGGACTGGATGGTAACAGCTCACAATGTGAGATCATACGGACTTTTTTAGTTTTGGAAACTAACTAAATATTTCCTAGTATCAAGGTGTAAGTAAGTAAATATTAAACATATCTATTACGGTAATAGTATATTCATTTTGCTCATAGAACTGTTTTGTTGTAAAATAAACTCAACTATATGGCCTTATTTTGTGCTTCCTTTCACCCCACATTTATGCACCAAACTTGCTTTAGCCTAATATAGCAATTTGGTTTTGAATATATATCATTTATTCAAACATAGCATATAGCTCTGACGGTTAGAAAGACGTGGTATATAATGTTTACAAGGACTTAAAATAATATATGTCTTAATATATTAATATTACATGATAATTTGTTGCTAAGACATTTGATAAAGATAAAATTGTGTTTATTTAATGTTTTTTTTAAATTGAGTGACACAATAATTGTTAATTATTATTCTATTAAGCGCTTGATATTCATTTCTATTTGCAGGCAAAACACATGCAACACCACTATTAATTATTAATTTAAAACCTTTTCCTCTAATGTACAGAGGGTTTAGAGTTAGCTACTCTTAATATGATACATTTATATTATTTTTGTTGAATTCTATCTTACAATTACCCCTATATATGTTGGAAAGCCATGCAGGCATTTTTTTGCTTATATTATGTGATTTTATTCATTTGAGATTTGTTTGAATTATATTTGACCATATCATAACATAAGTGGAGATTTAATAAACCATTTATATTATAATTAATATAATTATGGCAAAATCATTCACTCAATCTTACATTTTAATATTTTTAAGCTAGACCCATTTATTTCATTGAAAGTTTCCACAAAAAAATTTTCTCTAAAATTATTGGAGGCATCTTCAGAAAATAGTTTCAATAATAACAGCTATCTGTATTAATAAATTGAAGAGTTTGTGTCTGTCATGGGTGTTGCGTGATAAATACCGCATGCTTGGTTATGAGATTCTAAATATTAGCAGACCTCGTACACAAACATGTGCACCTGATCCCCAGAATTTTAAAAATGTTGAATACATTTACTCTTTTATTTACTTACTACCTCTACCCTCTTTCAACCTTTTTAGCATTTTTATATTATTTTAATTCCTTTTATTCTGTATGTTCTTCTTAACTTTATTTACACTTTTTTTTAAAATTGGCTAGATTTACTTTTCACCCTTTTACCCTAAACATATCTTTCCCGAGGAGCGAAAAATAATCAATGCACAAATATACGGGATTTGTATAGTATTTATTTCGTTAAGTATCAATTTAGAAATTATTTATATCATTAAATAATTTACCTAGCTATATTTATAACTTTCATAAATCCTTTATGCCTCTTCTAGTTTTTATAATTACTTTTCTCGGACATATTCGTTTGTGCACTGTGTCTTCACCCCAACTAGACTATCTGAATATTTTCTTTAATGGAGGTAGAATATAGAGGAAATGTATTCCCATTTGCATCATAAAACAGTGGTAACCTATTTCAATAAAAGCATCCTCATATCCTGGTTAGGATTCAAACCCCGATATTCCCATCACCATTAAACTGAACCAGAATAAATAAGTTTGATTCTTTAGCACATGTGAGTTTTTTTGTATCTAATTATTAAAAGAGTGAACAATTTACTATAATATAATTTATTAATAATACATATAAGAGTGTCGACATTTTATCAAGAGTAACCCCGAGACCTGGTGGTCTAAGGGTAAGGTGTCAAACTTCTGTGTTGGCAGCCGGGGTTCAATCCTCGGCCCCGGCACAGATTTATCTGAAAACCAAACCCTTCCTTCACCTCTGACAAGACATCTTGTGAATGTGGGGAATGCCAGGCCTCCACCGTGGTTCGGATTCCACGTTAAACTGTAGGTCCTCCATTTCATCTCACAATCACCCTACCATTACACATTAGCGTAAGTGCGTATAACCCGAACGGGTAGTAAGACGCGGTGCTAATAATAATAATAATAATATGTTGAATGTTAAATAAATACAAACTATGTTATATGAGGTTTATTTTTCATAGAGGATCTTTATCTTTGTTGATTGTTAGATATGTTACAATGATACAGGAGTTGTCCGATTGTTTAAACTTTAAAAACAATGTAGATTTCCTCATTGGCCTAAAATTGAATAAAGAAGAAACACGTAAATTTAAAATTTTCGTATTTGATTTGGTAAGAAGTATTAAAAATTAATGACCAAATTATATCTTCTTTATTTTTATCCCCTTCTCCTTATTTGATAAAGAAGATANTCCTCGGAGGGTTGGGCAAGATCGTGGGCAAAGGTGTGTCCACCTTCGCGTCGACCTCGGGCGCTTCCGGGTCTTCGGGCACCAACAACGTGGACGACTTTGAGTTCAAGGACAACATGGGGATCGATTCCGACCCCGCCGCCGCGGAGAGCTCCTACTCTGGGACGTACACGTACCCCGAGCCCGCGTTCTCCGGGGTGACGTACGGCAGCCAGAACTCTGTGCAGACCGGCACTCTGCCGGCAACAAGCCTCTACATGCCTGGTATGGCAGGGGGGTCTTCATCAAGCAGGTATGCTCTCATGACACACATACATACAAATATTGTTGCCATATAGTCAACGTCGTCTTTAAATAACATATTTTATAAGATCTATTTACAGAGCCAGTCGGCCAGGGTCAATGGCAATCACCAATCTGGTTGCAGATGAGTGGATGTTTATGTTACCTCATCATGACTACAGTAGCCCCACGGCTTCTTTGGTGCTGGCTGACAACTCAAAGCTGACTTCTGACAGTCAACATTTAGGTATATACCTAAATTTTGGCCGTCAGAAGTGACAGGAGCTAAACACATGTGTTTGCAGATCATATGGTTCAGCGTAGGGATACATAATTTGGTTTGGTAACTTTTCAAGCTGTCAGTCAGCACTAAAGAAGCCATGGGGCTACTGTATACAGAATACAGATACATAATCTGGCCTCACACAATTTATTCAGTTTTATTATGTATGGATTTTGGTTGTTAATATATAGGATCTTGACATTAAAGTGTGCATTGCGACAGGGGCATAGAAAGTTTGAATAGAATAAGCCCAGAGATTTTGCCTTTGAAAACACAGTAGAGATTTCAAGTGATAAAAATTAATAATTATTAATTTGACATTTATTAAATTTAAATAAAAAAAAGAAATATATTTAAACGAGAACATTTGACAATCACGTTGAAACTTATAATATACATAGTTATATGTATATATTTTAACACTCTAAAATTGTTAATCATGTTTACAATTTGAGAGATGATATTTCATCATATTGCCTAACACAGATTATGAGTAGGCTGAATTGTTTTAAAAGAAATTAACCTTCTATAACATGATTCTTGATATACAATAATATTTTAAAGAGGAAAGATTTGATTTTTTGTTTGTAATGGATAAACTAAAAAACTACTGGACCGATTTTAAAAATTCTTTCACCAATATAAAGTTAACATTATCAGAGAGTAACATAGGCTATAATTTATTTTGAAAATTCAATTTATTCCTCTCAAAAATGTCGATAGTCACCCATATTTTATGGTAGAGTCTATGATAATTCAATATGTGTGTTGAAAATAATAATGGGGG
>CABFVX010003143.1:15733-26271 GCA_902151425.1 Timema shepardi
GTGGGACGGTACTTCCGTTTAAGTGGGGGTGAAGGGAACATGAGTTAAGGTAAGTGGTTTTGCAGGTTTTATACCAAAGTATAATGTTGGCCAATAAAGAAAAATATTGCTCCAGTAAAAATACATGGTGATCTCAACAGTTGTTGAATAACTGTGACGAGAATAGCGGCATTAAATAAGATACTTTTTAAATCAAAAGAAAATGTCATTAAATTCCAGGACACCCTTAACAAATATTCAAGAACTGTTAAAGTCACCACGTGAAGAAAATTAAATAATCTCTTGTATTTATACCATAGCAATATTTTTTTTTCATTTTGAAAAAAAAAAAAATGCTATAGAAACTGCAAAAACCCTGCCCTTTTCTCGAGTTCCCACACTCTCACCTTAAATGTACAGGAGCCCCATGGCTTCTTTGATGCTGACTGACATATCACAGCTGACAGCTGACAGCTTTGAAAAGCTACCAAACCAAATTATGTATCCCTACGACGAACCATATGATCTGAAAAAAACATGTGTTTAGCAGCTGTCACTTCTGACAGTTAAAATTTAGGTATATACCTAGATTTTGACTGTCAGAAGTCAGCTGTGAGCTGTCAGTCAGCACCAAAGAAGCCATGGGGCTACTGTATATACTCACCAGGTAAACCATGCATTTTTTATCCTCTCTTACGTCACGGTCATCTGCTACTATTGAGGGAAAAGGGACTGCCTATTACCAGCCTCCGTGGTCGCCCTTTTAGAGAGCAGGAAAAGAGAGAAAATAGAATATTCTGGACAGTTCCAACGTTTTATTCTATGTTGCCAAAGAATGACATTTTCTAGGGTCTCAAAACACCAGCGGGGTTAGCGACGAGATATTTCTCATTTTAAAAGAAATTATTCAGTTTTATTGGCTAGGCTGGTGATCTATTGGGTGTGTATACATTTAAAGGTACTTCCTTCGATTCCATGCCGGTGTCAAATCTTGAGTTGCACTTGATGTGATGAGAAACTGGCCATTGCTGGAAGAACGCTATGATGCAGCCTGTTTCACATGTTGTCAGCTGTGACGGAGAAGACGGGAGCAGCTGACAGGGCCGGTATTTTTTTTATCAATATTTTATCGCAACTATCGTCATCTTGAGAGCGGCTTATTTTAAAGACCAGTAATTAAAAATTCCATCACGTCCTAAAAGGATTCCTTTTAAGGCTGTAGTTAATAGTTTTATTTTTTGCCATGAAGTGATTGGGTTATTAGTAATATCATATCTACAACATGAAACGAGTAATAGAGTGTGTGTCTATTGTTTTATTTTTACCTAAGCCAATTTGTTGAATATATATGTATTGCATAATATACTGTTTCCCTAATTTTCGCCCGTCGCATACCCATGTCGGGGCCATGGCCTAACCATTGTACCCTTTACAGTGCTACATAAAAATAAAAACTACCTTCATGTAGACCAGGGTGGTCCATAATTTTTCATTCCAAAGGCCAAATAAGATTATCAATTTTGCACCGTGGGCCAAAGATATATTTGATAATCTCAATAACTTAATAGGCCCAAAACAGCACTTACTAAACAATCACTTTCAATACTAATTACAATAAATTATTGTATTTCTTATTGGTAAAATCTTTCAAATTTTACTGCACACAATAGGTTTAATGATTTCCCAAAAAATGTATCTTGAAATATGAACGCACACACACTTTTACAAAACAACTTAGCATTTTATTTACAAATAATATATAAAACTATTGTCCTGATAGCATTGTATTATAACCTACATTTGAATAACCAAATATTATATATATATATATACATAATTTTGTTAATTATAGCCTACATTTAAAAAATATGTAGTATCCATATTTTTGATAATCGAATAAATATAGGCTATAATACAATGCAATCATAACAATAATTTTATTTGAACCACTGAGACGTACAGTATCCCTATGACTTCTTTGGTGCTGACTGACAGCTATGAAAATTACCCGACCAAATTATTTATCCTTATGCCGAACCAAATGATCTGCAAAAACATGTGTTTAGCAGCTGTCACTTCTGGCAGTCAAGATTTAGGTATATACCTAAATTTTGAATGTCGGGAGTCAGTTGTGAGCTGTCAGTCAGCACCAAAGAAGCCATGGGGCTACTGTAGCTAGGCCGTAATGGGCCCGTGGCAAAACTATTAATTTGGGTACCTCTCCATTAAAAGAAAGCCTCCCTCATCCTTCAAAAAATAATTGTATATGTAATTGTAGATTACAATAAATTACATTTGCTTTTATTATTGGAATTCTTTTATAAATTTTGTAATACAGGTCTACATTTGTCTAATAAAAAAAGGTTACTGGAAAGTGGAAACAAACTATATAATGTAATAAAGTTTATCTGAATTGAATAAGACTATATCAATAAATATTGTAAACAACACCATAAATAATATAAACACAGAGGCTAAACAAACATCGACATTTAAAACTCTTCCTTCTTGCTTTGATCTCTGCAAAATTGTATATTATTTTCTCAAAGTTCTTTTTGAGATTTAATTATACCTATCTTGTTAAATAATGATTTTACATAAACATATGTGCATAGGTTTTTTTGTAGAACATGAAATTATGCAAAATAAAGTGACTATTGAGTAACTTTTTTATTGAATAATAAGATTTAAAAAAAACATCACTCTCGTCTCTTACCAAATCTATTTTGGGCGGGTGGACCTTCGTGTTGGGCCCCGTTTTGGTTGCGGGCCTGAGGCATTTTTACACATACGCCACCCTATAATTACGCCATTGTTGAACCATTACCTATTTTACATCCCTCATTGGAAGTTTTCCTTTAATTCACCTCCAAGATACTTCAAAGGACACAATTTCTGTGGGGACAGCATTTGCCCCATGGGCTACCTTTTGTACAACATTGCTGCGAAGTATAAACCGGCGCTAAAAATCAAACTAAATTTAGTGGTAAGCTAAACAAAGCTTTACATAAGGAAACAACTTATATAAAGTCCTAAGCACGTCATAAGCAGCGTTAATTTGATTATCATACTTATTATCATCAAACATATGTTATGATAAGTAAAACTCAGGGTAAACTCACTTCGGTGGTCGAATGATCTAAGGTACGGGATGATGCGAAGCCCACTTTTTCAACTCAAATAAAATATATGAATATTCTCGAAACCGAATACAAGTTCTAATATATTTTGTTGGTTGCTTTACGCTTGAAAAAATATTTTATTTTGGTTATTTACATAACTTTATACACTAAAATTACTTGTAAAATATTTTATTGCACAATTGTATGCAGTATTTTATTTTGGTAAATCAAGCTACTATAACAACTTACGATTCAATTACTTCAGATTTTTTCCATGAATATTGCCTTGTAGTGTACATAAACGCTCAGAATGTCAATAATTGACCATTTTCATTGGCGAAGATTCATAATTGCCGGAGCCGGAGTTTTTTTAAAAGTGAAGTCAAAGATTTTCATTGTTTCGAAGTCGAGTCAAAGTTTCGAAGCTTCGCACACACCAGTCTAAGGCGTCACCTCACTATAGACTAGCTTTCAATGATGGAGATATTGGGGATCGAGTCCTGGTCGGGTGTATTTCTTATTTTTACCCCCGGGCTATATACATATTTACAAATTAGGCCAATGAGTAACGGATGAGGAAGGTTGAATTTAGATTAAGTGTATCCCATTTGAGTGAAGGGAGAGTGAAACTATTTAATTATTTGCTATTTAATCCATCATGATATTTAGGAAAAACCACCCTCACTACACCCTGCCGGGATTTGAATCACGTTCTACCTGTCATCGGCACTCTTAGTCTATCGTGTGAGTGATTACTTAAACCATGTGGCCACCGATATACGTGTCGGATGTATTATGAGAGTATTTTCCTAAACCGTATTTCACTATCTCTCCACGCAAATATGGCTACACGTCTTATAAACTAAACTGTAATCCAAGGGTAAAGTATTAAAAGGGTAAATTTTTAAAGTGGAAATCTTTAAATTTATATATGCATTTAACGTGGGAAAAAAAATTAACCCTAAGGAATCGAACCTTGGAATCTCAAGTCTGTTTCAAGCATGAACCGAGCTAACTCTTCAGGGGATATATTCTTGATCATCAACCATAATTTCTCTCTTTTCTCATACTCAGCCTTTCAAAAGTACCAACATAATAAAAAAAATCGCGATTGTTCCACACGACATAGCAGGGAAACAATAAATGTGTTTTTTTACTATAAAATACTTTAATTTGTTCAAGAGTTTTTCTTAAATTAAAGACCTTATTTTCCCTTCTATGATTTTTTTGTGCGTTGATGTTTACTTATCGTCCGGACTGTCAGCATATTTACAATAATTGCATAGGGACGAGATAAGTAGAATTTTTAATTTAATGTACCTAAATTTGCGTGGAGAAAAAGCTGTAATAGCTTACATTTAGGGAAAAAACACTTCATTACATCCAGACGGGATCCGAACATCCAACATTCTCATCACTGGCAAATGATACAAGACGAGACTGACGCATTCGTTCCCGTTCCTACCAATTCACGATAGTAAGTCTATGTGACCTATTTTACAACATTTTGTTGAATGAGCATAAAAAGAACAAGGTGGTCATGCTCCACTGAAAGTTCGAGTTATGACAAAAATGCGATAAATTGTTATAAGACTTGATCGGACCTTTCCCTTTCTTAATATAAAATTAAAAACTAGATAAAAACAAAAAATCTATCTTTGAAATAACTTAGATGTTATTGGTACGGGCCGGCGCGTAGACAAAGGTATAAATATCATTTGGTTTGGTGGCCGCATGGTCTAAGCAAGGCGTCATTCTCTTACTGCCGATGACAGGGTGATCGGGGTTCACTGTGGGGGTTGTTTTTCCTAAATGGTTTTCCATTCTCCCTCCACGCAAATGCGAGCGTAGCAGTCGTATGAAAGATGCAAAGAAAGGTACCTGATCCACAATACCAACATGACAGCATAAAGTCCTAGTGTCATAATAAGGTTCTTTCAGAGACTAAAAAATTAAATAAACAAATCGACAAAAGGTCGTTTAGTAATAAAGTTGCCAACATTGACGTACAATCTGTCAAACATGCCAAAACAAATATAAACCGCATCTCACAACCCACCTGGCTTCATACGCATTTAATAATTGCACTACTAGGGTAAATATAATGATGGTAAAATCGAGAGAAAATGTACCCGTATTTTCATGAAGGAAATTTAGAAAAATAGTTTTTTTTAAAAGGCCCTCAATCACTCTCGGCCCGGATTCGAGCCCTGACCTTTTTACCACCAGAAAATTATACTAGACAAGTTTTACATTTAGTCCGCATGCCCACCGGTGTGGGCTCACAACACGACGATTGTCGGATACCTTAACTCAGTCGGTAGCATATCTGTCTGTTGAACTCTGGGGACCGAGTTCGATTTATGGCATGGCTGAAAAATGTATCATTGGTGAAATGTGAGCCCCCCCCCCCTCCTCTTTCACAATGATAAATTAACGACCGGGGGCTGGATGGTGTGTCTTTTCTAGATTTAAGTTAGTTTATAAGACATGTGTTGATATAATCATAAGGTTCAGAAAGTGCTTGATTGAATACGTGAAAAAATGAAAAACATAACATCTGGTGAACACGTGAAATTAAACACGTGCCTGTCCAACTTTCATTTTTTCTTCTTCTTATTTCGATCCGAAACCTTTCAGCGATTGTCTCAGTACAACCAAGACTTGCTCTCCTGAGGAGGTTAATAAAACATATAGACTCGCGCCAAGAAACAATGGCTGCGACTTTTAATGTCGGCTGTAAATATTACGAGAGCTTGGAGGGAGAATTGTTTAATATTATTACACGGGTATGGGGGGGGGACACACCTTTTTTTGTGTCTTTAAAATCGATTTATAAGTCACACACATGCATGAATTTAGGCAAAGAAACCATTTTACCTGTCACGGACCTTTCTGCAAAGGATTGTTATGATTTTGCTTCAACAGGCGGGAGGTCTGTTGGGAAAGGTCAGGGCTATTGCTGACATAATATAAGGCCTCGTCCATGTCCTCGTCTGAGTTCGAGGGCGTTAAGATTCTCAGACATGTATTGACCTGCCGCCTCAAATGCCTCATCCACGCTGTCGCCAAGACGACTCGGACGAGACTGTAGAGTCTGTTCATGATAAGTTTATACCTGGATGACAGTTCAACAACCATATGTTTAGGTTTTGGTTTGACAACACTCGTAAAAGATACCGGTTTTGTAATAAATGTTAAGTTTTTTTAATTACATGCTATATTTTACATTTAAAATAACGTAAACTTAAGTTTTCTCACACTATGTCATTACTTTTAATAATTTCTTTTTACCCAATCCGAAACAATATTTTAAACATAATTAAAAGTACTTATTCTGTGTTTTGGAATGTTTAATATATATATATATATATATATATATATATAGTGTGTAAAACAATGCATACGTTAATACCTTTTAATACAGTCATCGTACTTACTTGGAAAAGAGAAAATAATTCTTTTTTTTTTAAATATATAATAAACTATTTTATGAATATTTTATTGTATTTAGAAATATTTAACTGAATAAAATATGCTTATCCACGGTGAAAGTGCATCATTCTAAAGAACTTTTCCGTTATGTCCAATCAAATTCGTCGGTCGCCATTTTGAATCTTTATTCCTCAGACCTTTTGTGAAAGTGATGTGAATAACACTGTTTGTACGTGGAATAAAATGATAAATAATCTTTGTGCCCGACCTCAAGTAAACATAAATAATATTGGCCTAAACTACTGTGGTTAACTATCACATTTATACATTACCATATTATGTTTTCATTACAGTTATCCAAAGTGACAGAGGTCAGCTGTTGGCGTATAGATACATTAGGGACTATTTATAGTCACTTTTTGAGCTGCAAACCAAGTAAACTAAGCTCGTGAATGTACTATATCATCCACGTGAGGACGATTATTATCGATAGTATTTAATATAATGAGTCCATGTTTCTTTAATTCTTTATTTATTTTTGTAGTACAATATATATTCCTTAAGCTTAATGTCATTACTTCAGTAGCCATCCCCCAGTTTAATGAAAAAGATACAAACATATTTGTATGGAACTGTGCGCGTCACAGTGCCAGTGACGTGGTGTTTGACTGTTGTGCGCATGCGCACATAGGAGGGAGGTGGAGAGGAAGGTGGAACGGCCAGGTAGAGAGAGATCACTGTTGCTCTAGCAGTGCTCTCGCGTAATGGTGGAAGGAAGTTTTTTTTAACTCAGCGTGTGTTGTGCTTAAAAACCGTGTACCATATTCTTGAATGTGATAAAGTGTAGAAGAGTATAGAATTAGATTATTATTCTGCTTCCAGCTATTCTATTTGATTCTTTTTTATTTTTTTATTTAACAGAAAGACTAAATGCACTTGTAGTACTTTCAGTGGAGAAAAATGTCCTCAATTGTCATCCAGAGATCAAGGAGAAAATTATTGAACTTTTTACGCAAATTAAAACAAGAGGAATGGATTTCATTTTTAAATGAATGATCTAGCTTGAATTGTAACAATTTAAATTAAGTAAGTAAAATATATTTTTTTTGTTAAGATTTTATCAAGTTCCTGAATAAATTTTCTTTTTAAACATGTCTTTTTCCTTTTAAACAACTTTTAAACAAAGGCTAAACATTTTCTGGAGCAGCACCCCCACTAATTTTAACTACGAGCCGCCACTGGTCGTGCAGTCTTTATTTTTATGTCTATGATGGAGGATGTCGAACTTGCTCTATAACATCAACTTATGTGAACCTACGAATCTTTTAGTTTCTTCTTATCTTTGTGGTACAGATGTTTCGGTTCCCACAAAACGAGCTGCTTTGGTATAATTCCAAGAATTGGATTGTTGTAACATTCGTTAAGTCACTTTTGCTTTGCAAAATAATTTACTAAGCAAAAATTAAAATTAAACAAAATTATAACTAACAAGAATTAAATAAATTAAATCCATTGACATGCCAAGTGTCAACATTCCGGGTTCTAATAATTGCGCATTGACTGGACGAGATTGTGTCGGTGCACTCGTCTCGCGCCGTTTGACTCTGACACCAAAGACCTGCACGGACCCGAAAGAACCCGAGAGAAGGCGAGAGCACCGTCTACACTCTCGCAGTTCGCACTCGGGCTGCCTCGGGTCGTCTCGGCGAGAATGTGGATGAGGCATGGTTATAGCTTAGTTCCGGAAATCAACCCATTCTACTTAATAAGAATAACAAACAGTTCAAATCAAATGGGGGATGGGCTGACTTCCGAATCTCGACTATATATACGGCCCTAAATATTCACTTTCCAAGAAAGCCGTTGAAGTATAATATATTTTGAATTTCATGTAACACATATTATTACCCAGTCGGGCTATCCACATATTTTAAAATAACTGTGTAGGGATAAGGAAGTGTACCTGTATTTTCGCTTAGGGACACACACACACACACACACACACACATACATTCCATTCACGGTAGGAATTACTCTCTGAAAGGTCTTTTTTCCTACCAATATCCTAATATATAGTATTATTATTAGCACCGCGTCTTACTACCCGTTCGGGTTATACGCACTTACGCTAATGTGTAATGGTAGGGTGATTGTGAGATGAAATGGAGGACCTACAGTTTAACGTGGAATCCGAACCACGGTGGAGACCTGGCATTCCTCACATTCACAAGATGTCCTGTCAGAGGTGAAGGAAGGGATTAGTAATCAGATAAATCTTTGCCGGGACCGGGGATCGAACCCCGGCCGCCAGCATAGAAGTCTGTAATATATAGTAGATTTATGGTAGGGAAAAAGGCCTTTCAGAAGTCAATTCCTACGGTGAATGGATTTTACACCTATTTTGACCTGGCCGGGATTCTGAGCCGGGTCTCCCCTTCACCGGCAAACTAGACCAAAGGAGATACATACATACATATTAGTCTACGCGTTCACCGATGAGGGAGTTCACTTTATGTGTGGTTTCAGGCGCTAATTAATTATGTTTAAGGGTGTTTAAGCAGGCTGTGAATCATTTTTAACATTTTTTATTTTTTATCGGGAAAACATTTTCACTCTCTTGATTAATAAACTTTTGTTCTAAAGTATACCATTTTGGGAGCCTTCCTTAGTATTTACATTGCTATATAAACAACTGTAATGTGTTTATTGAGGATTTTTTATCACCACGGTTATACACATATGTAACAATTTGGCTAATATGATAGAAATGGAGCTAGAATGTATTATGTGTAGTGTACTTGAATTTGCGTGGAGGGAGAGTGAAAACCATATTAGAAAAACCACCCTCAGTACACTTGACCGGGATTAAAACCCCCGATCTCCCTGTCATCGGTACTCTAGTTTAACACGGAAGGGATACCTTGGCTTAGACCATGCGGCTACTGAAACAGGTAATAAACAGTTAAAACTTCAATAACAATGTTTGTCATTTTTATATGGCAATGTAGATACATTGAAGGTAGCTTCCAAACAGTGTTTATCTTAGAACAAAAGTGTATCTAACACTTTAGCTCAATCAATAGCAAGTTTGCTTACAGTTAAGGGTCCCGGATTTGATTACTGGTATGGCTGAAAAACATGTCGGCGGTTTTCCCATTAACAGTGCATAATTAACGACCGGAGGGCTAGATGCTAGATTTAAGTTAGTTTATAAGTCGTGCGCTGATATAATCAGATGGTTCAGAAAGTACATGATTGATACCTCAAATAATTAATAAATAATACATGTTTGTTAATCAAGGGAGTACAAATGGTTTGCTAAAAAAAAAGTGAAAACAATTTAATTTATTTAACCTTCGCTTGAGCACTCTTTAACACGGCTGTTTTCAATCCGACTTTCACACGAAGGGCCTCGTAGAAATTATGAACACATTTATTTACGACCAAAATTGATTACATTTTACGATGTCATTAATGTACTTTCTTTTAGATACTGATAATATCTGTAAAAAGTGACATCTATAGATATGATATGACTTGACGTATGAATACGAAGTTGATCTACTAAAATTTCGGTGACCTGGTGGTCTAGGGGAAAAGTGTCGGACTTCTGTGCTGGCGGCCGGGGTTCAATCCTCGGTCCGGGCACAGATTTATCTGATTACCGAACCCTTCCTTCACCTCTGACAAGACATCTTGTGAATGTGGGGAATGCCAAGCCTCCACCGTGGTTCGGATTCCACGTTAAACTGTAGGTCCTTCATTTCATCTCACGGTCACCCTACCATTACACATTAGCGTAAGTGCGTATAACCCGAACGGGTAGTAAGACGCGGTGCTAATAATAATAACAATAATACTAAAATTTCTAGCTGTCAAATAAGACTCTTCCTATGAAAAATTTGACTATTATCAACATATGACACCATCTAGCGATGCATGGAAGTGTGATGCTAGGAAGTACCTCTCCTCCGGTAATTGTGTGTATGTGGGGGGGGGGGG
>CABFVX010003143.1:26364-93371 GCA_902151425.1 Timema shepardi
CTCTCTCTCTCTCTCTCTCTCTCTCTCTCTCTCTCTCTCTCTACCTTGCGATTGTCAGTCGGTTTAATTGAAACCACCCACACGGGTTTATTTGAGAGGGAGGAGTTCTTCTCACGTCTTTTGTTTTCATCATTATCTCTCGCCTGTCCTCGTGGCTGTAGGTGTAGGTAGAGCAATGCTGGACAAATTACGGTCCCGTCACGTATTTTTTTATGTGGCCCGCAAGATATAACTATTTATCTACAACTTGTTTTGTGTTGTTTTTTTGGTTAACAGCGCGTCTTACTACTAGTCCAGGGTGATAGGGATGAGGAAGGTAAAACTGGAGAAAATGTATCCCTATTTTCGTGGAGGGAGAGCGATAAGCCATTTAGAAAAAAAAATCCAGTACACCGTTACGAGACTCGAACTTAACCTTACCGTCACCAGCAAACCACACCATATGAGCCTGACGTTTAGTCTGCGTGCTCATCGATGATTCGATCATATTGCTCACCGGTGACCGGTAGGCTCCAATGTCTGGGATCGAATTCAGTCTGGTTGCGCTGAGAGTAGTTTCCACATATATATGCTATTGTGAGAGCACATCTTATAAATTCCACCTTACTCATCCTTTTCCCATTATTATAAATATGTAGATAATTTGGGCTGGTAATAAGCGCGATGCGCATAAAAATAGGTAGTTAGATTTAAACTTGACAAATAATAAAACAATAAAAAAATTGTAATGCTCTTTTTAAATAGAGACTATTTCGCAATAAATCTATGAGGAATTGTTAATATTTACTTGAGAATCCGACAGTTCTTCCTCTAATAGGTTTCTCCTTCGTGTTCAGCAACACACGCACGCACCACGCGTGTCATTTGTTTCCCAGCCCTCTCCACTCTAATATTCCTCACGTGTAGTCACAACGGGTCTTGTGAATACAAACAAGAATGATTACTGGACCGTAATGAACATGCGTCTTACATGTGTCAGGCACGAGCCTGTAATTGGACGAGAGGAGCATTACATGACACGTACTCGTGGCCGAGTGGTCAGGGAGCCCTTATACAGGCCTCGCGCTATGCCTTTTGGTCTATAGGTATTCCTGGATTCGTAAAAATGAGATGTTATTTTTATAGTCCGTTGACGATAACTTTGGCATTACCCTCTTCAGTAGTCAAATGGTCCGTCACTTTCGCCATAGACTGGACTGCCTATGACGTGGAGGTTGTGGTTCAAGTCCCGGGGATGTATTCTTGAGTACTTTCAAAGCTATCTCGTATGGTTTTCCCATTTGACTTTGCTTAGAAAACCATACGAAATGCTTAAAAAATGCACTAATACAGACCCCGATCAGGTGTATTGAATTATTTTCCATCCCCCCACCACGCAAATGTGGGTACAAGTCCTCATATTCAGCCTTACTCGTCCATATCCCATTGACCTAATTAATACAAACGTATAAGCCGATCACAAGCGTTATTTTTAACCATCCTTTTAAATTAACCAACCTTATAATGATCACAGTTTAAAATGTGGTTCTTGACAATTATTGTATGATAAACATAGTTGACATGTGAATATTGGCTATTCTACAATTATATTCTAAAATATTTATTTTTATGGCGTTTTGACTTATCCTGCTGTACAACACTTGTGATATAAAATGGCCACATTCATTGGTGAAATAAGATCAATAGCTAGACCAAGTCAAGTGAGTTTACGATTGGTTGAAGCAAGAGCATTAATACAACCAGAGTCTTGTCAGTGAGCTCGCCTGCGTTAATAACCTAAATGGTAGCGAAACAAGAAGCCTAATAAATTAACGAGCACTCTATTCTCCCCCCCCCCCTCCCTTTGTTCTCTCCCCGAGATCATGTGTGCCCGTCATCCCCGGTTGACCTCGTCTATAGAGTACCTGACGCGACCTCAATCTCCCTTCGGGTTGGAAGGGGAACTCGATCCCTTTGAGGTCGGGAGATCTGACCTAAAAGCCGCTCACTTTGCTCGGCGACCACTCCGGCTAGTTATATTATAGCTGCCCGAAGGGCGTGACGAGGTGGAGGCGATAGATGGTGCGCCAAGATCTGACGGCGGCGGTCCGACACAAGAGTTTCACACGCTCATGTCTCAAATTACCAGAACAAGTATCACCTTAAAAAAAAAATCAAGTAAATACAATGTTTTTAACGTAAAAAAGTTTTGTTTATAAATATTGGTTATAGTCTAAGCTCCACGTAATACTACCCGTCCGGACTATCGGCATAGTCATAATAATGGGCTAAGGAATAGGAAGATATTATAATTTAGAGGAAGTGTACTCACATTTTCAAGTGAGAGTAGTGGAAAACCACCAAACGGTAATCGATCCCAGATCTATCCACCACCAACATATCCAACTAGACGAAAATAGGGTCATAACTATGAGCAGCTACCCAACCTTATAGAAAAGAGGCAATTTATCTACCAGTGTTCCGACAAAGACGACATGTTTCGATGTAGGCAGCCAATGAAGAGTCATCGAGGTTGTTCAACCGCAGTGGAGGAGTGTGATTCTCAGAATGGATTTGAATGAAAGAGGAACCCCGACTAGGCCACAAAGAGGAACCGTTAAGAGTCCGGAGGTGTATCATGAATCGCGAGGCCAATCACAGAGAGCAGGACAATGCAATCCACCGAGATGTTATTTATAATCCTGATTAGACTTGAATTACTCACTTTTTCCCTGTTTATTAACCTGCACGACCTATTTCTTAGATTTGGTTTACCATTTAGCAACAGCAGTAGTGATGTAGTCTTAAATAAACAACGGAAGGTGGTGGGGGTGAAGGTGGCGGTGGTAGGGGGAGGCCTTATCTCAAGCGTCAAAATCAAGGGGAATCGGTCAGATCCCTAAAAAATACTTCATTCTTTATCTTATTCTTTTACCGCATCTTAGTACCGGTTTGAGATACACACATACGTTAGTACAGTGGAATAGGAATGAGAAAGGTAGAATTGTAGAGGAAATTTACCCGAATTTGTGTGAAGAGAAAACGGGAAACTGTTTTAAACCAAATTATTAGTGATGTGGTTCAAACCATTACTAAACATTAGCTATTTGGTCATGCGATGAAAAACATTGATTGAACTATTTTAACAAGTGTATAAACAATGATTCATTGATTTCAAATCATTACAGTTCACGAGTTATAAGGGTTAAATCCTATGAGGTGTGCACAATTAAATATTTATAATATTAATAATATTGCATTGTGTATACCTCATATGAATATATAGTTATAATAAATTTCACCCCCATGAATTAGTTATTATTTACCTTCATTGTACGCATAAATTAGGAAGTTTGACTCCTTATAATTCGTGAACTGTAATGATTGGAAATCATCGAATCAATATTTGTAGCTTGTTAAAATTTCTGTCAACCATTTAAAAACTCTCTCCACCCCTTTAAGCAATCATTAGGAGGATGTCAGTGAAAGGGAAAGGTAAATAATGGACAGTAAGATTATACTATGATGCTTTTAAAAAAATATATAATAGTTCAATTATTCATCTTAGAAAACTCAAAATGTGAAATTAATATTATATGTAGTACTATTCGCGTTTCGAGCGGCCCTTATTGGTTTTTTCCTGTGAAAAATGGGGTGAAATACTAGACATATGAAAAAAATAAAGGGGTTTTATCATCACAGAAGTTCAAGTGCAATGCGAGTACAACCTAAACCATTTGATCACCGGGTCTTACTATTTAATGATAGATTATATCCAGAGCTGGTTATCAGTGTCTAACCCAGGAAGACAAATTATGATGAAAATTATTAAAACAAATTTAAGTGAAATAGTAGCCCTTGGCCACAGACAAATAATATACCCAGACACTCAAACTCCAGGTTAAAATGGTTGCGCTCCTTTTGGCAGCTTGAGTCCTTCAACACTAGGATCGCTGTGGTTAGCCCTATCATCATCCAGCAGTGACACTAGCGAATCCCAGTGTTGGAGGACTCAAGCTGGTAAAAAGAGCGCAGCGAAACCCCCGTAAGGTTGAGTATCTGTTTCTTACTTGTCTGTGGCCTTGGCGCAGAAATTAGAGCAGGGGTTGGAACGAACTGGAAGATTCGGTGCTCACTAGAATGTTTGACCTTCGACTAGGAGGTCATTATTCAATTCCAGGACAATAAGCACGGATTTTTTTTAACCATAGTGTGGTTTGTGAATGGTAGGGCTTTTTTCTTCTTAAAATACAATATTCTTGTTCTTTAAGCTAGATATTTCAATTCGCTAATAGTCTGCATACTGACACTAGAGATTACCAATAAAAACTAGAGCAGTGGATACGATCACTAGAGCTTGCCAATAAAAACTAGAGTAGTGGATACGAACTCTAGAGCTTACCAATAAAAATTAGAGCAGTGGATACGAACACTAGAGTTAACCAATAAAAATTAGAGCAGTGGATACGAACACTAGAGCTTGCCAATAAAAACTAGAGTAGTGGATACGAACACTAGAGCTTTCCAATAAAAACTAGAGCAGTGGATACGAACACTAGAGTTTACCAATAAAAACTAGAGCAGTTGATACGAACACTAGAGTTTGCCAATAAAAATTAGAGCAATGGATATGAGTTACCCCACACACTCCATTTACTTTCGGTGCGTGGATGAAAACGCGTGATCAGTCTCATCTCGTCTGGTTTTCTGCTGATAGGGAATTCCGGATTCGAATCCAGCCTAGTTGTACAGGTGGTATTTTTCTAAAACGGGTTCTCACTTTGTTTCCACATAAATTTGGGTACAATTTCTTTGAACTCCACCTACCTCATCCCAATCTCATTAGTGTGAATATGTAATTAGACCGGGGTGGTTAGGAAAATGTAGAGCACAAGAGTAAAAAATAATCTTCCTTATTTCGCTGACCCAGTGCAAGACCACAACATAAAAAAAATGGAAATGAATGAAAAAGTAAATTAAAAACAAAAATCATAGCTAAGAGACATCTTGAATGCTTTCTATACATCTTTTTATAAATAAGCACAAGATAGTTTTAGGCTAAGTGTTAGTTTAGTTTTGAACAAATATGAATATTTTATGAACACTTATTTAGGCCTTGAGGTGTCACAGATTATCTTAATATTGCTAGAGTAAACTAAATGCTATGACAAGAATAAATTGAAAAATGACATCTGGACACGGGAATCGAAACCGGTGCCTTTGGCTTACTGCTTCAATACTGTATCACTGAGCTATCCAGAGATATTCCACTGCTCAGGGTCATTCTTTACTCATATTTTAAGGCAGAGTCTGTGATGGATGTGAGAATACCAACATCTACTGAGAGTTTTCATTGATATCACAGCCACCGGTTATTCGGCTGTGGGTTTATGTTGCCAATAGTACAAATGCATTGTACATCCCAAGGCAATCAAAATGGAAGAAAGTAACGCTATATAAGTATATTTGAAAGGCGAGCTGGACATTCTTTAAAAAACAAAGTGCAGTATATGACTATAAGGAGTAAAATTTAGGAAATTTTTATATCACTAACTTAAAATGTATTCAATTCCATTTTTACTTTCTCGCTATCTTACAGGTAGAGAACATATTGTGATCGTCAAAAAAGATGAACTTGATATTTTGATGATTCTCGACGTTTCATGACCCCCCAAATCCGAAAACGTGGCTTTTAAATTTCCGTCTGTCTGCCCGTACCTCGTACTAGAGCCTAAACTCTTTTACCGATCGGGCTAAAACTTGGTATATAGGGTTTTAATAGGGTTGCCCCGACGGGTTTTTGGAATTGGATATCTAACCCTAAAATTAAGGGTAGTTTACAGAAGGGCATAAAGAGAAAAAGCCGATTTTCTCAAAATTGGATCTAACGATTTTTATTAAATTTTATTTCAAAACATTTATAAATATTCCAAACAAAATGGCTACTCTCAATATTTCGGCAAAATGACTTTAAGGACGCCGGTCTGGTGCGTAAACTCTCTCTCTTTTCTTAATCATATCTCCGAAACTATTTGAGATAGGAAATAACTTATCATTACAAATATGTATATATATTTATAATACAAATATTTTATTCTAAACATATTTGTATAAGACCAATAACTTTCAAGCTATACGCAAATATATATATTTCTTAACTTTTCGAAAACTAAAGGTAAAGTATTGCGACCGTAAAAAAAATCTAACCTGAAATTTCGATGGATGTTGACGTCTAATGACCCTCCGAATCATAAAAAGTGGTCTTTGCAACGCCGTTTGTCTGTGTGTCTGTTTAAACTTAAAATGAGGAGTAGTTTAAGAAAGGGCGAAAAGAGAAAAAAATCGATCTTCTCACAATCATTTCCAACGATTATGATTAAAATTCGTATCTAGGCGTTGATTAAGATTATAAATAAACTGGTTATTTTCATTTTCCCATGAAAATTACTTTTAGGGTACTTTACAGAAGCTGAAATTTCCGTATCTCCGCAACTATTTGAGATACTAGATAACTTATCATTTTAAAAGTGATGTACTATTAGAAATAAAAAACATTTATATGAAATATATTTTTATAAAACCAACAATTTCTGAGATATTGGCAACTATATTAATACAATTTTGTGAACTTTAGTTGTACTTAAGCTTTAACGCAATAATTCTCCAATGCCATAGAGTAATTAAATATAAGTCTCCCACAAAGCTTATGTTACTTTTCCTTAAACCGCTTAGGAGAAATGTTTGTACAACAATGATCTATCTCTATTTTAGACTCAATAGTAAATATTTACATTTTTTATTGGTCAAAATTTATAAATGAGGAATTTAATAAAAATGCAATGACCTGAAGATGTGCAACACCTAATAAAATGTCGAAAATTTCAACCGGAAGTCGAAATATTAATAGGAAGTGTTGACCCTTGTGGACCCAATATCGATCTTTTTATTGGTACAAACATACAAATGAGGACATTAATTCTTTAAAAATAATATTATTAAATTTAAAACCGGGACTAAACTTTTTTTTTACATGAGTATAATGCAAGTTATGCTTGGAATTGCTGGTGTATATTTTCTCGTTTCACATATATTACGATTTATGAGTAAATATCTCCAGTTTTAAAACAATAGAGCGAGAAAGTTCGTGTGGAGTTTCGTACCATTTATTTTGTATGAATCTGATTTTATTGCTTTGTGTTGTGTCAACCAGATGCGTCGTCTTCGAACGAGGCCGTGCACCTTCAACAGCGGCTGCGCAGTCTGAGCACGGAACTGGTGACGCTGCGCAACCGGTTGCACGTGAACCAGCCGGCGGCGCACGCAACCTCCACGGCCCCCGCTCCAGCCCCCGCCGCCGTCACCGTGCAGCAACCCGCCGTACCGCCCCGCAGTGCCGTGAACGCCACCCCTCACCCTAACTCTGCTGGTACGTATCAATGTAAATTCAATCCCCTCTCCACTTATTTCCTCATTCCAGCCCTTAGTTTAAGCGGTTGGTAACTAAAAAGAGGTACAAAATATACCATTTTTTAATACTTTTATTAAATGGGAGGATACACACTTGTCAAGTGCATTGAAAAGGGTCGTCCTTAAATTACGTAAGGCTTTTTTAAAAATAATTTTTGAACTCCTCCCCGTTTCTCGCCTCCAGCCACGTAAGAGATTGTAAGATTTTCCGTCATATCCCGTTACTTAACCCTCTATCATAAGTATTTTTTTTTACTATCTGATCAGTTAGATTATTTTAATCGCTTAGTTATATGTAGACATAAAGATTGATAACAAGGCAAGTGATATGAAAATTTAGAATACTTTAGCCGCAGTAATTAAATGAAATACAAGTAATGAACTTATAGTTAATATATTTATTTTCTTAATAAGAAAAATAGATTTTGTCTCACTATAAACATAGATTAAAAAAAACATTACTTGAGATGCGAGCTACTCTCGTACAATATGTCTGAAGTAAAATCATTGATCCTTGGTGAGAGAAGAGCAAGGTTAGATTATGTTAGTTTAGGTTAGTCTATAACTGCACAATCTAGAGTCAATTCACGATTTTACTAACTGACAGCTATCATCATCATCATCATCAACTGTTTACAGCCTGTGGCCTGGTCAGTTTAGTGAAATGCTTTCATCTTGATGTACCTTTCCACCATTCTTCCCCTCTCACTTGTGCACTTTCTGTTATCTCCTCCTACCATCTATTTGATGGCCATCTTTGCGGTCTTGTCCCTACATACTCCATTTCTATCATTTTCTTTGGCATCCTCTCCTTCTCCATCCTTATTATATGCCTATATTTACCATCTCAGTCTTGCGTTCTCTACTTTTTCATGTACTCCTTATACCTTACTACCACTCTTTCCCGAATAGTTCCATTGGTTAACCTGTTTCTCCTTGTGAGAGCTAGCATGCTCCTCACAAACTCAATTCCCTTAGTCTACACTTTCCTATTCTCTCTTACATTCAATGTCCCCGTTTCTGCTGCATTTGTCACTATAGGTACAACATTTTCCTACACTTCAAGGACACTTCATTTCTTCATAGCAGACCCCTGCTGTCCTCTTCTCATTAGATCCTCTCTATTTCCACCTTTCTCCTCAATCACGCTTCCAAGATATTTTATGTCCCATACTTTTATCATCTATACTCCAACCAACTTTATAGCTTTACTAGGTCTTATCCTCTTCATTGTCACTGCCATCACTTCACCCACACTTTACCATGATAAATTTCATTCCACACTCTTTCACGACCTCATTCCATTCCTGCAGTTGTTCTTGTACTTCCTCTCCACCCCCAACCCCCCTACATAGCATCAAGTCATAACCAAACATCATGGCTTTCCTCCCCGAGTTTTCCAAACACTTTATTCATGACCATTTCTCTTATCATTAATTACAAATGTTACTGGTGAGAAGGCACTCTTCTGCTTCACTCCACTTTTTATTTGGAACCACTCTGTTTTCCCATTCTCCGTCCTAACACAGCTCATTTTATCTTTATAAATGCTTTTCATTCTCATTACAACTCCTCTTTCCGCTTCGGCTTCCTCCATCTCTATCCAAACTTTATTTATACCCATGCCATCATATGCTTTGGATATAAATAAAGTAAAGGCAGCTAAAAGGAGATTTTTATTGCAAACATTGGATGAAAGTCACTACGTGGAAATAATGATTATTTTCTTAGAAATAGTATATTATTATCAAACAAAAGTGTTAATAAACGCGACCAATAATACTTCCTTAGCATTACTGTATAGTTGGATTTTTTGGAACTTAATAAAAGATCAAAATATGTTAGTAACAAATAAAAGCGTTATATTTACACTTGAATCTTCTTTTAACTGGCCATCAACAACAAATAAGTATATTTTTATAACTTAGAAGAAAAAGAGCCATACAAAATATTATTTTCAAAACTAAACGTTTTTATTTTGTAAACAAATTCGCATAAACACAACCAAGCACCTTTTGTATGACGTCATCAACGACCTTTGTTTCGTCTAGTTCACCATCTTAATTTGTGAAGAGAACGCAGACTTTTAAAAGCTTTCGTTTGAAAAGTATTTTCAAGTGAACTGCAGACGCCGCTTCAACAAAAAAGAAAAATTCTAACGGTTATTTTCATACGTTCATGTTTCCTTAATGTAAAAACCTGTTTACAGAAAGAAAAAATTAATTATGACCAACAAATTGTTTGTTGCGAAATCTTTGACTGCTAAAAGTGACCACTCAACACATGGTCTTGCAGATCATAATTATGATTTGGCGAATGAATACATAGGAGTAGATCTGGTAGCTTTTGCTAGCTATCACCACACATTCTATCTCGCAAGCCCTACCTATACCTTGGGACTAAGGCGTCACTTTCGTGTTGAAATCAACTGTCTATGATGGGGAGATCGGGGTTCGGATCCCGGTCGTGTGAACTGAGGCTGGTTTTCCACTCGCCCTCCACACAAATGTGGTTACACCTACTCTAAGCCCAACCTTCCTCATCCCTAACATATTAGCGTAATTAGTACATATGCGTATAGTGCGAACGAGTAGTAAGACGCGGTGGTAAAAAGAATACTTGAGCGGACCGAGACCTTGTATCTGTTTCAGACACCATCATAAGCACCAAGTGCCGACTGTCGGAGAAGAAGCACCTCCATCACCACCACCAGCAACAACAGCAGCAACCGGTGCAGACAGACCCGTCGCCGCCGACAGCGGTGACGCTCAAGAGCGCCGTCCAAAAGAACGAGCAACCCAAGCAGCAACAGCAGCAGGTGGCAATGCGAGCGGTCGGTTGCGCAGAACTGGAGGACCTCATCCACCTTCCAGGGCCACTCACGGAGGACGCCGTACTCAAGTGTCTGCAGGCCAGATTCTGTGCGTCGCACTTCTTCGTGAGTCATTTGTTTGTATTGCGCCTTATCCTTAGATGCACGTAAAGAATGATTGGGGGAGGTTCCGATAACTATCACCTACTCGCACCTTGTCACCCCCCTTTTTGATGTACATGTGAGGGAGAGTCGATAGCCAATACTACCTCCCCTCCCCCACATACACGCACCAGCAATCATATTTTATGGCCTATGGGTATTAAACTCGTGGGAACGAAAGGATGTGCAGTAGCAACGCGGTAGAAGGAACAGTATCTGATTTATACATCATGTCATGTGATTTGAAGCTGTCATTTTTGGAATACAATGGCAAGACCCTAATAATAATAATAATAATTATTATAATATTTGCACCAGGGGCTGCATGTTATAAGTAGGGATGTGGCATCAAAAGAAAAGTATTGGATCTGTACTAATTTAAGCTATCGGAAGAATATTATAGATATTGTACTATAATTGAAAGAAAATTATTGATAACAATAAATATTGGTATAGAAATTTTAATCTGGAAAAATATATTCTTTTATCAAATAATAATTTCAACTTTAGCATAATAATAATAATAATAATAATACAAATTATCATGATTTTACCATATTATAGTATATTTAGGTCTATCGCGTCTATGGTATGTGTTGGATCTTAGAAGGCATGATAGATAGTATTGGGTAATGGATATTATAAAAGGTTTTGTCATATCAACTTTCAAAATGTCTATTAGATCATGGAAAGTTATTTAATAGATAAATATTATTTGTAATATATTTTTTTCAATCTATTTTGTACCCTTCTTTAACCATAGTAAACATTTAATCCAAACATGAATGAAGATAACAAAAAATATATTTCTTTCGATATCAATCCGATACCAGAGTGTGAATACTAATATAGGTAAAAGTATCAGAAAAAAGTGTTGAGTAAAAAAAATACTAGTATTGAAAAGAAAATATCCATATTAGTAAAGTATCAATACTTTTTTCACATCCCTAGGTCTAGCGCGTAACTCATTGGGTTAGATTGGATTGTTTATGACAGGGAGATCGAGATTCGGATTCCAGTCGGATATACCAGGAGTGATTTTTCCTAAATGGTTTCTCACTATCCCTCCACACACATGCAAGTACATTTCCTCTAAAACGCTACCTTCCTTATCTCTACTAGCATAGTTAATATAGTTGTATAATCCAGGCGGTTTTAAAATGTGGTGGAAAAAAACCCAACTAACAATAAAGTAAAATGTTGACTACAAAAATGTTTGTATTTTTATAAACCTTTCTTCCCACCAGAATCCTACTACAGTTTAGCTCAGGTGTCAGGAACTTTTTTGTTTCCCGATTGACTCATAAACTTATCAAAGGTCCTGCAATCACTCATAGTTTTTCCTCCCGACGTTTGCTTCTTTTTTTAGTTCATACCACCACCCTTCTAGAAAAAAATATAGAGTAAATAAAATTTATTTTTTATGACCAATCAAGGTTATTTTGTTCACACTCAAATATTATTATTTTGAAAGTACTTGAGATATATTTGCTAGTTTAAAAGACTTAGGGCTCGACTGAATTTAATTATAGAATTGACTAGTTGATCACGATCAACCAGTTGCCGGCCTTTGGTTTACCCACCTTGTCAGGATTTTATTTTATTCAGTCATTCCATTTCTGATTGGCTGAAATTTGTCAGGAACAGTCAAAAATAAGAATAAACTTGTAAAAAACAACCCCACTACACCACTTTTAATTGATTAACTTTGAGACACATATGTCTCATAACATGCTGTTTCATTTTCAATAGTCAATTAAATAATTTGTTATTGAAAATGATATAAATAAAATTGACTACATAGAAGTGTTTGGAATAGTCTTAATTATAAATATAATACAATAAAAAGCAAACAAATCAATTTAAAAAGAATATCAAGAATTATTTTTCTTAATAAAATATGTTGTCTCTATAATATTTTACATATCAAAGATTGGGACATCATATTACAGCATCACTTTTTATGAACAGTAAAATATTCAGATGTTCGTTATCAGTTTTAAAAATCTGTTTCTCATTAATTTCTTACCAAATTAAATGTGATGATCAAGCTCATATTCTGAAGAGAACCATTAAAGCTACCAATTATTATTGGGACAAGATCTCTTGGTTAACCTGCAGAGGTCCTATCACTAATACCTACTCTTTAGCGGTCTTAGACACGGCAAGTTGCTTAGTTGAACAAGCTCAGTGTCGCACATCTCTTTTTAAGAAATCCAATCAACTCACACTAAAAAACAACTTGACATTGAATAACCTTGAGAGGTAGTAACTGCGCTAGGGAAGGATGTTTCATAGCACAGATCTTGATGACTTGACAAAATAACTTTACAAATGATCTGATGCCGGCAGAGGTATACCTTGATTTTGGTTGAAAGAACAGTAGAGAAAATTCAAACATATTTCTTTGCGGCCAATATTGCAAACATTTTTCTATGGATTTGTGTTATTTTATTGGTATTGATAATATATAGTAAAAGGAACAGCTGCAGATAACATGACTTGATGTATGAATATATTAAAATTGTCTTAGTAACTGAAGTAACTAACTTCTACTGTACTTTCTACCATCATACTATAAAGATACACGTGAACTGAGATGCAGCGAGTGGAGAAGAAGCCCTTGGCACGGGTTTTACACCCACAGTACTCGAAAAAAACATTGGCTCGGCATACTACAATGGAGGTCAGAATCTAGCTTGTCGGATTATCTCTGCTAATAAATTAAATTAACATGTAAGCACGTGAGTGACGTGACTCATTCTCTACCGAGTGACAACGTTGAGGAATTTCACCCGACAATACCCGGAAGTGATCGAAGAGAGACGAAGACAACATATTTTGGCTCGTCGCTTCTCCTATTGGTGCGAGACGAGGAGAAGCGGCGAGAAGAAACATCGCCTGGTTGCTCCCAAGACTTCTCTCGCGACGGCTCCTCTCCTCTGCACGCGTCGCCCCAGTATGCGGGGCTTCCATTTGATTACATGCAAATATATCTGGTGGAAAACAAACTTCTTCCCTGCACCTCGTTCTCCTCGCCTCAGTGTGCGTGTACCTTAACTCAGCTCTGGCCACATAGGCCCGGGACACATGTTCCAGACAAATGTGCTGTAGGTTGTGTTTTTCAATCATGTAGTTTACCAGAATTCCTTCACACTAATGCTGATGTAATTATTCAAACTTAGTCTGACACCTTAACTCATTCGGTAGCGTGTCTGCCTACTGATCCAAGGGTCCCGAGTTCTATTCGTGGAGTGGTTGAAAAATATATCATCGATCCCTGTTTCACAGTAAGGAATTAACGGTTGGATGCTGGGTTTTATGTCTGTTCTTGATTTAAGTTAGTTCTAAGTCATGTGATGGTATAATAAGTTGGTTCAAAAAATGCACACTAAATACTTCCTTTAGTGATAATTAAACTTTTATGTATTTAACTCTGGTAAAAAAATTTCAGTACACATATTAAGGTCTTGACACCAGCTTCTATAATCAGGGCTAGATGACACACAAACTTTGTGAGCGATACTGCCAGGTTTTTTTTTGTGCACCCCTTCTTACCATCCATACGGGTTGAACATATAGTTAGACATACATAATAGGGATGAGTAAGCTAATATTGAGAAAAAGTGTACCTACTTTGAGTGGATGGACTAAAGGAAATCATTTAGGGAAAACATACCTCGGTACACCTGGCTGGGGTTTGAACCTTAGCCATCCCCATGACTGGCAAATCAGTTAGGACAAGACTAACGCTTTTGCCCGTCCACCCACCCACTGTCTATGCGAAATGTGCTCAAACTCTTTAAATAAAATAAAATATATTCTTAGCTAAATATGACCAAACAGGATTTTTCTATCAAGGAACTAATATTAAGGGCAGCCAGACTCAGCCAAAGCGGACTGTATTCACTGTGGTTAATTTCACTGTCAGCACATAAACAATATTTTGGAACACACTGTACATCATACATTTCTTTGGCCAGGTAAAACCGGTTTTAATGTATGCAGCGCAAGCTACTGACCCTTTAGCCTCCTCATTCCATTCCAAGATTGAGTAAAACAAAAATAATAAATAAATACAACAACAAAATATTACTTGGTTTGCCGACATGGCCCTTAGTCTAGTCTGTATTTGCATTTACAACTTTTTACTGTGACAAGTTCACCAAAATTTGGGATACTTCTAACAGAAAGTCTCTGGAAACTTTAACTATTACTACTAAATTATCTTTTTCCTTTTTTTGTTTGGAATTGAATTTGCAATCACAAATCACCAGAAGTGGTCAATATATTTTAGAGAGCCTTAGGGAAGGGCTGAAAGGTTGAAAGAAAGGACATGTTTAATGTATTTTAAAATGGAAAACGATGTAAACGTAAACCAAACAGAGGTTTTTAAGAGCCCGTCTTAGCTTATGGATAAATCTTAACCTAGGTGAGTAAAACAGCAGTAACCTGAAATCTCCAATAAAAAACATAAGAATTAAGGCTAGTGAAACAATTTTACCATCTTAAAAAAATAAAATAGAGTTGAATTTTTATAAATAACTAGCCTAATCCAAATTTCACTGTTGACAATTAAACAATTCAGAAAACTAGACTTCAATGCAATTTCTGATTGGAGCTTAGTTGTGTATCTAATTTCCTGTTTAATTAGCATAGATATATGATTTTAAGAGTGTGTGCCATCTATATATACGCAATAACTTGTCTTTTGGTAGGATTCTAAGGAACATTAACAAATGTTATAACTTTCTTACTTTATGCATTACCCGGTAGGGAATCGAAAGTTCATTGCCACACTTACAAAAGTATGCCACTATCCCATTCTTGAGCTAGTTCTATCCAGTCCACCTTATTACACTCTATCTCTTTAAGGTTCATTATAATGTTTTCCTTTCATCTGCGTGTAGGTCTTCCCACTGGTCTCTTTTCATTGGGTTTTCCACTCATTACCCTGACACACAGTTCTAGATTCTTCCATTCACTCTGCATGTCCTGCCCACTGTAATCTGTGAAATTTAATAATCATAACACTGTCTTGTGATGAATACTGTAATGCATCATTATGTAACCTACTCTAATCCTTAGTATTTTCATCCCTTTTTGTACCAAAGGTAAGAGACCATATTTCACAATCATATAAAAGAACCAGTAAAACTCATGTTTGGTCGTTATTGCTAGTTAAAATTGTTCCTAAATATTTAAACTAATTAATCCTCTCAAATGGTCTGTTGTTCGCAGTAATCTCTGAATTATCGTTTCAAATCCGTGCTCTCTATGTGATCATATAATCAGTCTTTTCAGCGTTCACTTCTACATTTCTACATTTCTTGTAACATCTTTCTTACTTTTGCACAATAAAACCAAATCATCCCCATATCCTAATAGCTGCAGTGTACGGTTTAATGTTAACCCTTCCCTACTCTCTTGCATTACCCTAATAGCATACTAAGACTAGATTTAAAAGTAACGTTTCAACACATTATGAATTTCGAAAGTATCTGATTAGTGACATCCAACCCGTACCCTGCCATGCATATCAATCAAACATAACTCACTTAGATTGACAAGTTTACTGGGTATCCCAAACTAGACTAAAATTTAAATAATTTGTTCCTTTTAACTGAATCATATGACATTTTAAAACATATTTATAATGGATGTACTATCATGTTATAAAAAATTTGCCGAATAGTAAAAGTTGATATGTTGTTGATCTATTTAATTGAAATCCACACTGGTGATCCCCTATTACTTTCTCAGCATATGGTGTCAAGCTCATTAAAAATAGCAATCGTATAGCATGTTGGTAGTAGTGAGATACCTCTATAGTTATTGCACTCGGTTTTATCTCCCTTTGTGAAAAGGGGTATTGTTATACGCTCCTTTCATTCTTATGGTAATACTTCATGGTTGCATATGGAAAATAGCAATTTATGTATTGATATAATATATTACTAACACTTCACCACCTACCTTTATTAACTCTGCTGGAATTGAATTTATTCACGGAGCTTTATGATTCTATAACTTCTTAATAGCGTCTTTAACTTCACTTATACTTTGCTCTGGGACTAGTGGTTCAGCACTATGGATTTTGATAACCTCACCCAATCAGTATCCTTCATGAACATTCAAAATATGTCTGAAGTGATTACTTCATCTACTCAACACCTCACTTGTGTCTGCCATCAGATTACCATACTCATCTTTCACTAAATTACCCCTAGCCTGTTAACATAAGTACTAGTAGCACATTATTATGATTGGAATAATTTTCAGTTCATATATATTTCATATCATATATAATTTTTTTTTAATCTACCACTTTTCTTGAAATATAAATGTATATTTTATTTGTGGAAGAATACCAATTAATTATGTTTCAAATTAACATGGCTTACTGTAGTAGGATGCACGCCTTTTGTCTATGATTGAGATAAAATATAAATGTGTTTAAAGTATGAAGACAATACACGCTTGTATTTGTAAAAGCTCTTCTTATTTCATACTTGTTATCAATGCTATAGTGCTATATTTGTTAGATTATAATTGCATATTATAATCTCTAGTATTACAACTTAAATTTAAAACTAAAAAATAACTTTTATACACTAACTTTAATAATCCTTCTGATTTTAATGTGTAGTTTTTAAAATTATATTTAACTTAGCCTAGAAAAGTGCTCTTAGACATATTTTTTGAATTTGTTGCATTGTTTTTACATCACAAATTAAGAATTTACTTGCATTTAAAATCAGTAAAATCATGGTAAGTATTTATGATTCCACTGTAACCAAATATTTGACGGAGATAGATATGCCTCACCAAGAATAAAATCAATTGGTATAAAGTGTTTTATGTATAATCACTTATGAGTTCACAGTATGTGGGGTCACATATTGGCATACAGTTTGGGGGCCCCTCATAATCCCATGTTAATGATATCATAGCTTGTCTAAGGAACGGTGAAAATTAAGCAACTGTTTTGATAACTGAATGATCATTGGGGATTTTCCAAGTAAACTTTTCAAACCTCAGCAAGATTTATATTTTCAATTTAAGCTGTACACCCATCAATCTATTTTTACCTAATTGTTTCATGTTCTAAAAACATTATTGTAGGCACAAAACAAGAAGACATATACAATGGAAACTTATAATTAATGTTTTGTTTCTTGTGGGGTTCTCTGGGGGTTCCTTGCGCTATCGCCCTTATCATCTCCTCGTACATTGGGCAACATGCATAGTTATTCAAGAAAACATCTAATATAAACCGGTCTACTATGTGGTTTTTTGGGGATCAGTAAGAGTGCATCTATCAGAACTAAATGATTTGTAGACTTAACTGTTCCAAAATTAGGTGTAAGGGAAGATTAAGTTTTTCCACAGAGTATCTTTGTTTTTTATAATGAGCATGCAACAAGAAACCTTTCATTTACCCTGAAAGGTAGTAATTGACTTTTTCTTGTCTCATTATGTTACAGCTTGTAAGATAGAGCCATATTGTAGAAAGTCAAAGTAAGACTGTTACCTTTAGGGTAAATGGACTGTACATCTTTTTAAGTTATGTAATCATTTTAAAGACACAACATCACATTAAATACAAAAATTTGTGTACAAACAATTTAGGTTGTATTCATTTGTATGTGACTTTCTTTTTTTAGACCAATGTTGGTCCGATCTTGTTATCGGTAAACCCATACCATGACGTGGGTAACCCGCTAACCCTGACGAGTACCCGTGGGGTGGCGTTGAGCCCCAAACTCCTCAAGGTAGTTCAAGAGGCTGTACGACAACAGTCAGAGACTGGATACCCCCAGGCCATCATCCTCTCAGGTTGGTCACATTTCCTGCATGAAAATATAACACAAACAAATTAGAGGTAGTTAAAAAAACTTGATTTTTTTAAAGTTTGAATTTCAAAACATTAACTAAATATATATTTTGACTTTCTAAGCATTTTATAACAGTAGGGATTCATAGTGTTGTTTGGTGAGGCTGTAGGGCTGCCATCTCTCCCAAAATAAGTTGAGTGTCATTTCCAGTGGTGTCGCCAAGGGGTTTCTGCCCCAAAATTACTTTTAAACATTGTATGCCTCCTAAAGGTACTTTCAAGATTTTATGACAATTCGTATGTGTGTGTAAAGATTGTAGTTGCTAAAAATATTTGCCAATAACATTTGACAGATCAGACATTGAATCGATTTTAATATTTTGAAATGTTAAGTTTTATTCTTATTAAATTTAAAAAAATTATAAATTCTCACATATCATAATTATTCCCGAATATCAGTGGCACCAAAAGTCAACTTAAGTAGAAAAGGATTAGTGAAGATTAATTTTTAATTGTAGAATGAAAGAGTGAGAATACATATTCAATTAGTATTATTGTAAAATAATGGGATTTTTGCATTCTCAAAGCCTTTTTCATGAGGACAATCAATAACTAACCACATGAAATACAGTACAGCCCTTCAAAATATGAGACTGCTGGTGGCACTAGGCTGGACCTCAAACTGATGAGGCAGTATTGCAAGTTGCCCATCATAGTATTTTTATAGTAAAGCAATAGGGATAGATATTTACTCCTTTGTATATTGGACAATGTGTGTGGTCGGTAGACTAGATAGAGGCAGGTTACAATATTTATAGTTACAACCTTGATAAGGTATAACACAGTTACATGTGTGAGTGAGTATTTGTAAGGGATAAGGCCTTTGAATCCTCGAATCCTTAATATATATATATACACACACACACACAATTCAAAGAGTCGAGAAAATATCAGATTCAAAATTTGAAAAATATATGTAGCCTACACATATTTACAAATTTTTGTTTGGAATTTGTTTTGAACCACTTGTATTGATGTTATAGCTCAATATATTTTTGGTAGAAACTAACGTTTCCTTACCAGCGGTAGACAACCTGTGGTCCACGGGCCGAAGTCGGCCATCCAACTAATTTTATCTAGCCCGCATAAGATTTAGCAAACAAACAACCAAACAATTGTGTTCATAAAAATAGACGAATAAATTAGTAATTACTATATTATATATATATATATATATATATATATATATTAATTACTAATTATTTATTAGTCTATTTATATATAAGAGAAATGTTTTGATCAACCTTTTTTTTCCAAACAGCCCACTAATTTTTTTTTTTTTAAACCCATATAGCTCACGGTATTGAAAAGGTTGTCGACCCCTAACTTAGGCCATTCATTTTCCACTTAACTGAATGTATCATGTTTTAGAGAACAAATTACAACAACAAAAATTAACATTCTATTTCCTATCGAAACTTAAGGATTAATATAGAAACTTCTTATGTTTACTATGTTTTTTAATATTCTGATTCAAGCTATAGATTTGTAAAATAGTCGATTCGTCCCATTTCTCGTCTTTATTTAATGTTATTTGTTTTCACAGGTACAAGTGGCTCAGGAAAGACATATGCGTCTATGTTATTGCTGCGCCAACTGTTTGATGTAGCGGGGGGTGGACCTGAGACTGATGCTTTCAAACACCTCGCAGCTGCGTTCACCGTCCTGCGTTCTCTCGGCAGTGCCAAAACAGCCACTAACTCAGAATCTAGTCGAATAGTATGTACCAAAGCGTTATTGAATAATTTAGGTGCACTCACATTGGTCAGTTTATTTAACAAGATTTTCTGGTAGGTATTACTTTCTAACAGAAGTCTTCCAATAATATACAGCCTGTAGTACCATAGGCAGTTTTAACATAAATGTCGAACCCTGGTGTCTGGACAGGAATACTATAGCAAAATCAAAATCAAAATAAATACACTTCAATGCCCAAATACTTGGTTTAATCCTGAAATACTACTAACACAGTGATACCTGGGTAAAATTGTTGAGGTCACAGCCCTTGTAAATAGGTTTGAAGGGGTGGGGCAAGGATTTTAGGAAAATATTTAAATGAGGGAAAAGTAGTAAAGGTGGGGAAAAAACTATAAGAACACTTTATGAAACAGTTCTCGGAAGTACTGAGTGTTTAAAAAAAATCCTGGGGTGAGCGATGTACTTTAAAGGTTGGATAAGTCTGGAGCTCCCTTCAGAGACACTAGATTTTTAGTGAATTTGCGCCTCACTGTACAGCACAAATGGATTTGCTCTTGTTTTAATTTTAACAATAGTATTTATTTTCAACTACAATAAAGTATGAAATCATAGGCCTATCAATAATTATAATAATAGTTATAATAACAAAATATAAAATTATTTGTTTGTCTGTGTCTTTTAAAAGGGTCACTTTATTGAGGTACAGGTGACAGATGGTGCCCTGTATCGAACCAAAATCCACTGCTATTTTTTGGACCAAACTCGGGTTATAAGACCTCTTCCAAATGAGAAGAACTATCACATCTTCTACCAGATGTTAGCAGGGCTCTCACAAGATGAAAGAGGTATATACACGAATAAATATTAAAGTTATATTTTAGTTCTAAAAGTAAAAAAAATAAACTTTGTTTATTTGGCAAATCTAAGTTCTAGTGGTCAGTAAGTTGTCGACATCTCGCCTGCTGTCAAGGAATGTAAGGCTCAGAATATACAGAACAATACTTTTACCAGCTGTTCTCTAAGGGTGTGAAATGTGGTCTCTTACTTTACATGATAAAATAAAAACTAGGGTGCATAAGAAGATATTTGGTCCAAAAAAGGATGTCAGGGCCACTGAGGAGTGGAAGAGGTTACATAATTACGAGTTTAATACCATGTACTCATCACAATACATTGTTGCGATAATCAAGGCTTGTAGATTATGGTGGGCAGGACATGCAGAGCAAATGGGGAAATCTAGAACCAAATTCATGGTGCTGTCTGGCAAACTCAAACCATTGGGAAGACCTAGACGTAGATGGGAGTGTAACATAATAATGGACCTTAAAGAGATAGGGTGTAGTAAGGGGATTGGATTGAGCTATCTCAAGATAAGGATAGGTGGCTTACTTTTGTAAATGCTGCATCGAACTTTCTTGATCCTAGTGCCAAAGAGTAAGTAAGGCTAGCAAAAGGTCACTGGATTGTAAATAAGTTAAAATGATATTGCTTCTGCTTCTTACCACCCATATGGGCTGTTCACATTTTAATCATGCTTCTTAATACCCATCTGGGCTGTTCACATTTTAATCATGCTTCTTACCACCAATCTGGGCTGTTCACATTTTAATCACACTTCTTACTATCCATCTGGGCTGTTCCCATTTTAATCACACTTCTTACTACTCATCTGGTCTGTTCACATTTTAATCGCACTTCTTACTACTCATCTGGGCTGTTCACATTTTAATCACGCTTCTTACTACTCATCTGGTCTGTTCATATTTTAATCACCCTTATTACTACTCATCTGGGCTGTTCACATTTTAATCGCGCTTTTTACTACTCATCTGGGCTGTTCACATTTTAATCGCACTTCTTACTACTCATCTGGGCTGTTCACATTTTAATCACGCTTCTTAATACGCATTCTTAGTAACCATTGTATAGAGTGAAAGTGAAAAATCACTTATGAAAAACTAATGTTGGCACACCTGGCCGAAAATCAGATCCTAACTTTCCCGTCACTGAGAAATCAAACAAGATGAGCCTGACATTTACCTCCCTTGCTTATCGATGCAGGTCTCCAGTAAAAATAAATAAAAATAAAACCACCTATTGATTTTAAAAATAAGAAAAATTATAATATTTATAAATAATAGGTTATATAAGATATATAAATGCAGACTATGGGATAGTTACAGCATTAGTTAGATAAGAGCTTAGGCCCATTTGATTTGTCTTATCCAATGAATCTAACTGATTCAAATACATATATAATATTCCACTCAATATTCCTAAGATTTGCTTCGGTGGTCTAAGCCCTAAGGTATATCTCTTCCAATAGACTAGACTGCTGCAGAAAGGGAGGTTGAGGTTGAGGTTCACTCCTGGTCGGATGTACTGAGGCTGGTTTTTTCTAAACGATTTTCCACTCTCCCTGGCATAAATATGGGTACACTTCCTCTAAATTCAATCCTAAATTTCCCTAAAACATTACTATGAAAAAAAGAACACAGTTCACACTTTGTTTTACTGCCATTGAACAAAGAGGTAATGGTCGATTTTCTTTAAGCTAGGCAACCATTATCTCTTTGTTCAATGGCCTAACACATTACTGTAATTAGTACATAGGTGTATAATTCAAACGGGTAGTAAGATGCCGTGACAGCAAAAAAACAAAAACATTCCTAAGCTTAATATAAACAAATTATTTACTACACGGTTTTGTGTGTGCTACTATACCTGACTGGCCTGAAAGACTACAGCTCAACTCAAGGTTATAGCTACCAGGGAGGACACATCTCCCTCGGAGTAACTATTGTCTCACCTACACAAGAAACTATTCATAAAAGTTCCAATGATGAATTGAATGAAATAAAGGCATTGACAGAATTACATTGAAGCTGATTTTTATGTTTTTAAAAAAAATGTAATAGAAAAACCATTAGTAGCATATGGTTAGTTCTAGTATACCTTTACAATAATAGAGAGCGTATGAAGTGGTAGTTTTTGTTTTGTTTTGTTTTTTGGCAAGATATGTTGTATAGCTTCTGAGCAAAGTTTACCTACATTAACACGGGGAATATAGGCAAATGATTCGCATCTTCTTCACTTGTGGAAACTAATTGGTGTCGAGTAATTGAAAACGATATGGCCCCCTCCAACTCCTATTTCCCCATTTCTCTTGCCCTTTGGCAGTCAATAACAGCGAGGGTTTAATCTAAGGTGCTCCTATCCCCAACATGTATTTGTAGATACGCCTCTGTATAAACCCTCTGCTGAGCACATTTTTTTTGTTCATTGTGGTTTCTCATGCTATTGACTATCATTAGATAAAGTATGATAAATACATTTAGAATTCATTCTTCCTTTTATGCTTTGTTAAGATGTATAGTTTAATTAACTGATAGCCACAAATTCCAATAATACACATTTAAAAAACACTGCTATGTTCAGATGTCTGGATACGAGCATGTTTAGATACAAGCACTAAGGGTATTGTTGGGTTGTTTGGATACAAGCATTAAGGGTTAGAGATGGGAAAAACAGTTATTTTACGATATCAGTGAATACAGTGACTGTGATTTTAAAATATTGGTGATTCATACCAGTGATTTTTCACTGTTAGTATTTAGCTGCTGTCCTAGTAGGCGCGTACAATCGAGTATCGAGTAGGAGTATGGAGTATTTTTGAGTATGGAGTATTTTTGAGTATGGAGTATTTCTGAGTATGGAGTATTTCTGAGTATGGAGTATTTCTGAGTACTGGGTATTTGCTATTTACTCGAATAATCCCATGACATTCGGTTGTCGGTTGGAACTTGAAAGGAGAACTAATTACTTGGAAGTTTGGCAGCTTGCAATGGAATTCGATACTTAAAGACTTAACATAAGCTCTTTCTGTCGGCACTCGGCAGTCGGCACTGACATTGACATTATTGACATACAGCTACCTAATCTCCGGGTTTCGTGTTGCCTGACTAATGTACAGTCAATACAAAAGTATGCGTTTTAAGAAGTTTAATACAATTGAAAAATAGAGAAATAAAATATGTTATTTAGTATTTTATAGTGAAATGTTATGTAATTTGGGCAAAATTAGTGGTCCAACAAACATTATGTTAAACTTGAATACCAATATTAACTTATTTTACGTACTATGAGAAACTCTTGTAATTGTGTAATTTATTTAGTGATCTATTTCACTACAATTAAAATTTATGTGAGATTAAAAATGAACATAACATAATGGTGATTTGTTTAGAAAACGTTTGGAAAGCAGGTCATATATTATATTATTGTAGTGTTATTTTATTTTAAATACCGTACATATAATAGTATATGAGCTATACATCTATTAGAAGCAAATAAACCTATAAGATGCTAGAAAATATTTAATCAATTATTATATAAACACACTTTAGATTAGACTATAGGATGATGAGGATCATCAACGCATTGTAAATAATATATTAAGGTTTATTTCTATTTTTTCTATTTTGTTACTTATTTTAATTCATTATTTACGATTTTGGGGATAGGATCACCGAAAAAAAGAAATGATTTTTTTTCGTAGCCTACTTTTAAAAAGAATCCGAAATGTGATTTGCTTAGTAAGCTAAGCTTGCTTTTGAATTTTGCTCTTAACAACAAATGTTTTGTATTGAAAATGCATGTGAAAGAAACATTTCAACTATTAAAGTCATTTTTACGTAGCAATCTTATACTGTTTTTGATAAATGAGCTCTAAGAGATCAAGTGTTTTAAATAGAAATAACACGTAAAACATGCCAGTCAATAAGGTCGATTCTCAATTAGTTGGTAGAAAATAAAAAATAAAAGAATAACAAAGGCCGTGAAGCGAGTATTTATTCGATTGTCTAGAAAAAGAAGCAATACTAGCTCCGTAGCTCGAGTTTTGCGAGTATTTCGAGTATTGTGAGTATTGTGAGTATTTCGAGTATGCGAGTATTGTGAGTATCTCCGATCACTGATATCTCAATCACCGATACTTTTGGGATCGAGTAACTGGGAGTATCAGTGATCAAATGGTATCGGTGAAAAAATCACAGTCAGTGATATATCGCTCATCTCTACTAAGGGTATTGTTGGGTTGTTTGGATACAAGCACTAAGGGTATTGTTGGGTTGTTTGGATACAAGCACCAAGGGTATTGTTGGGTTGTTTAGATACAAGCACTAATTGTATTGTTGGGTTGTTTAGATTCAAGCACTTATGATATTGTTGAGATGTTTAGACACAAGCACTAATGGTATTGTTGAGCTGTCTAGATACAAGCACTAATGTTATTGTTGAGTTGTTTAGATACAAACACTAATGGTATTGTTGAAATGTCTTAATATATGCACTAATGGTATTGTTGATATGTCTAGATACAACCACTAATGGTATTGTTGAGATGTTTAGATTTAAGCACTAATGGTATTGTTGAAATGTTTAAATACAATCACTAATGTTGAGATGTTTAGATACAAGCACTAATGGTATTGTTGAGATATCTAGATACAAGCACTAATGGTATTGTTGAAATGTATAGATACAATCACTAATATTGAGATGTTTAAATACAAGCACTAATGTTGAGATGTTTAGATACAAGCACTAATGGTATTGTTGGGATGTTTAAATACAAGCACTAATGGTATTATTGAGATGTCTAGATACAAGCACTAATGGTATTGTTGAAATGTTTAGATACAATCACTAATGTTGAGATGTTTATATACAAGCACTAATGTTGAGATGTTTATATACAAGCACTAATGTTGAGATGTTTAGATACAAGCACTAATGGTATTGTTGAGATGTCAAGATACAAGCACTAATGGTATTGTTGAAATGTTTAGATACAATCACTAATGTTGAGATCTTTATATACAAGCACTAATGTTGAGATGTCTAGATACAAGCACTAATGGTATTGTTGAGATGTTTAAATACAAAGACTAATGGTATTGTTGAGATGTCAAGATACAAGCACTAATGGTATTGTTGAAATGTTTAGATACAATCACTAATATTGAGATGTTTGTATACAAGCACTAATGTTGAGATGTCTAGATACAAGCACTAATGGTATTGTTGCAGTGAAGTTGAATCTGGAAGGCTACTCCCCTCATAACCTCAAGTACCTGCAGTGTGGAGATACGAGGCAAGATGAAGCTGAGGATGCTGCAAGGTTTCAAGCATGGAAGGCATGTTTAGGTGAGCTGCTCTCAAACTCTATTCTACTCTCACTCTTTAAGACGATTGGCTATCTTCATTTGGCGTGGAAATGTAGAGCCATGGGAACAAACAATTATTTTCAAGAATTTTTATTGTTTTGCAATGTCCTTTTCGGAAACAGTTTGTTCAAGAATTTAAGCATGTTGATTATTTTATACTTTTTATACACACGCCTCCTCTATAATTTTTAACAGTGATCAAATATCAATAATTTTGACATTTTTGAATAGAATACTGCCGGTTGCATAACAAAAAATAAGAAAATGTAACACCTAATAACCATTGATACATTATCTTAGAAGAGGTGTTGGGAATATTACTATAAAAACTTCACTCGCTCTTGAGAAAACTGATATTTCCAAACGTGTGATTTTTTCGCAAGACCTGTCTGGTAGCTAACACCATCTACTTTTTCCGTGATGCATCTGTCCTTGTTGACTTGGAAGGATACTTTGGTTGGTTGTGAAGCCACGCCATCCTTTCAACCTCCCGCTGAACACCAACTGAATAAAATTGAATCTGATAGATTTCACATCAGAAGTAATTTCTTATTAAATTTGTTTTTATTACCCCCTGGCTAGATCATAGTTAAAATATGCTAGTGTAGCTTGGGATTCCATTGCCTTAACTGACCCTCTCAGTTTTCTAAACGTACAGAGAAAATTTGTCACTGCTTACTTAGATAAATTCTTTACTAACAGGATTTATTATGATTATGACAGAATTCGAAACTTTTTACGGATCCAAACTCTCTTCTTGCGTGGACTTTATTGGGATGCCCTCTTTGTTTTTAATATTTTCAATATCAAAATTTCTTGCAAATTTGCTTTTGATCATGTTCATATCCCTTTTCTGGCTACTCATAATTCAAAATTATTTTTTATTAATAGCTTTTAAAAGGTGAGCTCTATAGGTTGTTATATCCATAGTTCCAATTCTAGATTTGTCGAATTAGACTTTTATCATAAAAGAAAAGCTAAACTCAGAGAGTTATTTAAGAAACTCCCATATCAATAATTTATCCTGTAGTGGTTCTGACTATAATATTTAAATTTACAATATTATTATTTATTTTTTGCATATTGTTACTGCTTTTAAAATGTGTGTGTTACTACTCTTTAGTTATTTGTTATTATTGCTATTTTTTATTCTTATCACTATTATTTACTATTTTTCATAACTATTCATCAGTATGTATAATTATTTATCTATTATTGTTTATCTTATTTTCTCATGTAATTATATGTATTTGTAAGATACTTGTCTCTTCAGTGTTGACCTGTTATAGGTCTTACGACTGTTGGCCAGTACTATAATAAATGCAATTGAAAATTATTTTTATAAAACATATTTCTTATTATACCAAATATATTTTCATAAAATTATATAAATTTGTAAAACTGCCTAATTTCACATAATTATACTAAACTGGTCCTATTCCTATTTACTCAAATAACACCCTGGCTATTTAAACTATCCATTTTTCTCCTCGGAGTAAAAATTTGCAAAAAAATTCTTACTACTAACAAAATGTTTATTGCTTCCATAGATACAACACACACCGTGGCAAATGATGTGATCCTTACATGGTAACAAGTGTCGCAGCAGTAAACAAATTTTCAAATATTTATGTTGTTACTTTGTAATTTGTAAAAATCATCAAATAACACACAATACAGTAAAATCATTAAAAAAAATATATGTTTTGGCACACATCACGAAAGATTTGTAAAAGTTAGCAGCTATTCTGGTGGTTCTTAAAGTTTGTCATCTTTATAGCTTGCTTATCTTATTAAGTGTATAGCTAAGACCCTTGCATACAAAATAGGGATTCAAGGAAGCTTAAACTTTTAACCAAAGGTTTCCTGAGGGAGTTCTTTGTTTGTGGCAAATTTGATTGAAATCTACTAATTATGTCAAAGGCTTTATGTAGAGGATGCACATACATTTATTGATAGTAGGAATAAAGAGTTTTTCCTTATAAAGTAAAGAGTCCAAGAATATTCTGTTTACCAACTTATCATTATCATCATCATCCTCAATTGTTTCCATCCTGTGGCCAGGTCAGTTTAGTAAATTGCCTCCATCTTCCTCTATCCTTCCTCCTTTAATTGCTTCCATTCTTCATCTCTCACTTGCACACAGTTGACTATTAGAAAACTCAAAGAACACATGAATCACACACAACACAAGCTCTAATCAAACACATTTCATCTTTTGGTGTTTGAGGTAAACTCTTTGTGTGTTGTAATTATTTTGCATGTTCTATGAATTGAATCATATCAAGCGAGTGATAAGTGAATTACATTATCATACACTACTTTTTACAGTGTTTTGATTGTATGAATGTGTTTTATTGTGCTTGCAGGTGTGTTGGGTATACCGTTCTTGGACGTTGTGCGAGTTTTAGCAGCAGTGCTGCTGCTGGGCAACGTTCAGTTTGTGGACGGACAAGGCCTGGAGGTGGATGTGAAGGGAGATGTGGAACTGAAAGCCGTTGCAAACTTGCTAGGAGTCTCTAATGTGGCACTCTTTAGGGGACTCACATATCGTACCCACAATGCTCGAGGCCAGCTTGTCAAGTCTGTGTGTGACGCGAACATGGTGAGTGCAGACTAAGGTTGACTTCACCTATAGGCCAAATGCCAAATGTCCAGGTTTCACATCTCTGCACATGTTTATTTCCTCTAAAATATTTAACTATTGTTTTGTTCCTCTCCCCCCAAAGTCCAACATGACACGTGACTCACTGGCAAAGGCCTTGTACTGTCGTACAGTCGCCACCATCGTACGGAGAGCAAATAGTCTCAAGAGGTTGGGATCTACCTTGGGAACGCTCAGCTCTGACTCAAATGAGTCTGTTCACAACCAGGCTGAGGTAGGGACTATATTTATGTTTAAGGCCATATTCTTGCAGGTACATATACTCATTGTTTTCCTGGGCACTTGAAGAGCATTCAGATTATCTTCAGTTAGCTCAATTAATAGTATAGGCCAGGAGACGCCCAAATATACTAACCGTATATCCTTTTCGGGGAGGCTCTTTCCATGTCCCGATGAGATGAGGGGATGATAGTGAATATGAGGCTGTGGAGCCAATGAAGATCCTAACACAACTAAATACAAGCCTACTTGACCAAACCCTGATGACCATGGGAATTATTCCCCTCTCGAGAAAAATCTCCCGGTACCAGCCATGAATCGAACCTGTGACCTCTAGGTTAGCAGCCAGGGCCTCTGACCACTATATCATGGGGTCAGTTAAGATTTGAATTTGTAGCATCTTTAGTTTTTTTCATACAGTTGTTGCCAATTTTGATATTTTTAGCTGATAAATAATTTTTTATTGTTATTTTATATTCACTAGCTGTTGAGAAGATAAAAGTATATCTAAAACTGTCTTATTAGATTCATTTAGTCACACATAAGAGTATAGCTTATGGTAGATTTCAACTATATTGTGCGTTGCCTTCTCTAGCATCATCCAAAGACTACATGTTTGATCTAACTGGGATTCAAACCTAGACCTGACGTGTTTGAACATCATCTGAAGCATATGATTTTAATGATCATACTTAGCATACAACCTTTATTAATTAGATGTAGCCTCTTGGGTGTTTTATTTAGTGATCTATTAATGGATTTATTTTAAGAGAACCACTTCGATGGTCGCATTTTTCTAAAACCACCTTCTTGCAATATACTGGACTGCCGATGACAGATAGATTGGGGTTAAAATCCTGGTCACATGTACTGAGGCTGGTATTTACTAAATTTGTTTCTACTCTCCCTCCAACAGAATGTGGGTACATTTACCTCTAAATTATTCCCTCCACACCCCTAACCCATTAGTGTAAATATGCAAGTAGGCCAAACAGGTAGCTAGACACAGCATAACAAAATGTTTAAGGTGAAAACAAAAGATAGAAATGATGGTCAACCATTTTGTGGAAATAAAAGTCAAGGAATTCAAATGGGACTAAACTCCGGTCTTCTATGTCAGGATCAAGCACACGCAGATAAGGCAAAATTAATGCAAGCAAATAAAGAGAGCAAAGATTCAATCAATTTGATTTAGCATACAACAAAGAAAGGTTGAATGTAAGAAATGCATGGATATTTAAACATTTTCTTTGCTGCTGATTTTATGAATAGAGATTATTGATAATTTTTGTTATCTTTTCCCTTCATATTCCAGAAATTAATATTAGATATTAACTTTTTAGTTTTTAATATATATTTTCTTAAATACACGACTTAATTTACAGGTAGCAAGCCAACATGCTTCAACCATTGGCACAGCCGGCTCAAAATCAAGCAAATCCATGACAGCATTAAATAATGCTGTTCGCCATGCTACCGATGGATTTATTGGTATTTTGGATATGTTTGGATTTGAGGATCCAAAGGTAACTAATTTAAAAATTTAAAATAAAATCTCGTTTCACTTTTGTTGTATATAGGGCCTAGTGTATAGGCGTTGAGTTTCTGAATACCCTATATACAAACGGCACCTATTGTTTATTTTTTACAAAATCTCTATACACTTACATCTGGCAAATTATGCTAATACCATTAAATTGTGTTCAAAGTTTCGGCATAGAGCGCCAGGAGAGCAAAGCTGTGTAAGCATGCATGTACAAAACTTTGCATAAGAGCTAGGTGTTTGGCACTGCATACCTCGACATCTTAGATCATGACAGCAGAACATACCACTATATTAATATTAAACAACGCACCCGTCCATTTATAAATGGGAATCCATTCTGAGGGTCATCATTAACGGTCCTCCATCACAAAAAGTTCTTGCCATTGCTACATGTGCAGTGCTGTGTGCCCAATTCCTATGCAACCTCATGTACACGCATACTTGCACGGCTTTGCTCTCCTGGCGCTTTCCGCCGAGACTTTTAAACACAATTTAATGGTATTAGCATAGTTTTCCAAATGTAAGTGTATGGGGATTTTAAATTACTTTTGGTTCAAACAAACTACATAGGCATATATGTACAGTTTGTGCGTTGCGTTTCCAAACACCTGTATAGTATGGAAGCTTATATTTTATATATTAATTTAAATATTTTATGGATGTCTTTCAAATACTTGAATACTTTAAATTCTCAAGGATATTCAAGATTAAAGAAAATATCTGATTCAAGATTTGAAAAAAAAAAATTATTTTAAAATATATAATTGGAAATAATTTAGATCTCTTTTACTGCTTTTTAAAAATTATTATTGCATTATACTATCCGTTAAGGCTATACACATAAATTATAATTACTCTAATGGTGTAAGGTTGAGGACGAAAGCATTTTATAGGTAACCTACTCTCATTTGCGCGGAGGGAGAGTGAGAAATCATTTAGGATAAACCACCCTCTCTAGACCCGACAAGAATTTGAACCCTGATCTTCTTTTCATCAGCATATATTAAACTTTGTAGCTAGCTTAGCCTTAGATAATTATTGGATAAACTTAAAAAAACAAACTTTGGACCATTAATATACCACCTGACTGGTTCTGTTAATGTTATAGCGGGTAGACTGTGACAGAAATATTGACATTTAACTAACATTTCTATTTATACAGCAGAATTAATTTAGTATAGTAAACTTAATATGTGTACCATGTTTTCCAAGATTCCGATTTGAGATTCATTGGTAAAATTAAGATTTGAATTCATAAAATAGGAGATTTAGCCCATTTCTAAATTATGTTATTTCCATTTCATTTCTTGATTGTGTCCTTATATGTCAAAAGTATATGAGATAGTAGAGGAAGTATGACTGAGATGGTATGGGCATGTAATGAGAATGGAGAAAGTTAGGATGTGGGAGAAAATAATGGAAAGGAAGTATGTGGGGAAAATACCGCAGGGGAGGCCAAGAAAGAGATAGGAGGAGCAGATGACAGAAAGTGTTTAAGTGAGAGCCGAAGAATGGAAGAAATTAAAGTCGGAAGATGGAGACATTTTACTAAAGTGACCCGGCCACATGCTGGAAACAGTTTATCATGATGATGATGTCATGAAACATTTTCACCACAAATGTTCACCAAGCTAATTCAGTCCTGGTTTGGTACCTACATACAGGTTAATCATTTACGATTCAAACCCTGCGCCTTTGGCTTACAAACCACCATAATTTGTGTTAATTTAGCCAAGTCAGTTGGAGCACCTGTGTATCAACCTTTGCGCAGAGACTATGCAGCACTTCTACAACACCCACATTTTCAAGTCAAGTATAGAGTCATGTCGAGACGAGGGCATTCATTGTGAAGTAGAAGTCGACTACGTGGATAACGTCCCTTGCATTGATCTTATTTCTTCTCTGGTAAGTGCTAACAGTTCAATTACTATATCATATTGAAAAACAAACAAGTTTCTGGAATTAACATTTGATATATATAAGTGATGTTTAAACTGTACTGCCACACATTTAGCGGCATACTGGATAGTACGAGTTTTACATGATGTTACCCAACAAATACTTGGACTCATCTGGCATGTGATATGGTTTGAGGGATGTTCTTATTTTATTCACGAAATTATATTAAAATAAATACCTTGTTGGGTAAACACCAAACATAATAAAATAATTTAAAAAAATTATTTACATTTACCATAATTACTGGATATTAATATCAGATAAGTATCTACAATACATCGTACCACTCAACTAGCTGAATACATCCGAACCAGCGAGAGAGAAAAATGGAAATAGACAGGAAAATATTAAAACCGTATTGCCCACAGTTTTCCTTCATAATAATTAACACCGTCTTTGAAATCTATCACTCAAACATATGCACAAAGCTGGATTTATCCTTACCGCAGTAGGCACTATTTTCAGTGCACTGGAAATTGAATAAACCTGAATTTTCTATGAATGTTTGTTTGTTTACACAAACAATGATAATTTAATAAATAAATATGTTATATTCCTAATGCATTACACAAATAGCTATATCGGAACCAAAATGGTTATATAATTATAATTTTATTGTCAATTTTTTTCTCAAATTGTGCTAAATGCACCATTACACATGGATTAAAGCCAGGACTTTAGGTTTAGAGCGCCAATGATCTATCATCTGTATATACAGGTTTATCTTGTGTTCAGGATCACATATTACTCATTATTTTAAGGTGTAGTCGGGGATTGATGTATAATAGTCATCTATTACTGATAACTATCAATTATCTAACATTCTCATACATACATCCATCATACTTCTATCAAAGACTTCACCTTAAAATAATGAATGCATGTGTGACATTAAAGTACAGTATATGGCAAGGTAGGAATTTAGTTTCAACTGTTACAACGTAAAAAACAGAAAAATTTAGTCCATCATAACTAATTTAGAGAATATAAGGATTTTATCATGGCTGAATCTTGGTTTGAAGAATTAATTAGTTTGTGGTTATTTTTTTGTATGGAAATGTTTTATTTGGTGAGTTAACATTGAATTTAATTGTGACTATAATTTGTGTGTGTATGACATTAGTCTCTCTTTTCAGCGAACTGGCTTGCTAAGTATGTTGGATGTTGAATGCTCTATACGGGGAACTGCTGAGTCTTACATTGCTAAAGTCAAAGTACAGCACAAGCAGAACCCAAGACTCTTCGAACCCAAACCACTAGAGCCACGTACTTTCGGCATTCAGCATTTTGCAGGCAGAGTTGTGTATGATGCGTCTGACTTTTTAGGTTAGTGTATTCCTGATTATCATATTAGGGCCGAATAGTTATATTATATTTTAAATAAACCTATAGCCTAAGAAAATGTTATTATATGCAGTTAAGACATTATAATTTATTTATATTCTTACCCCAAATATTTGATTAAATAACATTTGAACTATTTGAGCAATATAGCTACGGTAGTCAAATAGTAGCTTTTGTAGACACAATCAAGAGTTAGAATTATATTCTTATAGTTTTTAATTAAAGGTAAAGAGTGAAAAATAGCTTGGAAGCTTGATTGAGGCGAAGGGAGTGAATATAAAGGATTTAATAAGAAGAAGACGACAGGGAGGTGAGTTATTCTTTAGGTGTGTAAGAGACCTGATATGGAGAAGGGAAGTGCCCTTGAGGTGTAAGGAAGTGCTGTATACAAAATGTAATTTGTATCCGTAGTCACATAAGCAGCAGAAACATGGGCATTGAATGTAAAAAGAGACTAGGAAAGTGGAAGCCATTGGAATGAATTTTGTGAGGAGCATGTTAGCTGACATGAGTAGAATGAAGTAATCTGGGAAGAGTGGGGGTACATGAAATAGTAAAAATGAATTATAGAGATTAAGTATGCAGGAAAAAGACCGCATGGGAGACCAAGAAAGAGATGGGAAGAGAACAGAAAGAATGTGAAAGGAGAAAAAATGAATTTGACTCTTAAACTTGAATTTTATTTTTTTTTACTCATGAATTTTGAATCAAAATCTTGTAAAACATGGTACGTAGCCGGCAACTTACACACATTGGTATAAAAAACCACCTTCGAATTCCGATTTTGTTCACATCATCTAAGTTTCTATAGCTCTTCAAGGAAGACCTTTTTTCTCTTTTTGATGTACATTTTTTACGTTTGGAATAAGGTACAGGAAAGATGAATAAAAACACACAAAAGGGAACAAATACAATATGGCTTGTACACTGAGAAGAACACAGTTCACACCTTACATTGCCGCCATTGAACAAAGCGGTAATGACTGCCTAATTCTTACCAAGGTTTCATTTTATATGAACTCATCAGGAGTGAGTGTGAAAAGGGCAGTACAACTTCCAAAAAAATATGTGTGTGTATGTGTGTGTGTAGGGGGGGAGGGGGGGAGGGCATTGGTATAGAACTACTGGACACTTAGATAGGAACATGTAAAAGGAATTAATAACATAAATATGTTATGTGTGAGCTGTGTTCTTCTTTTAATGTTATAAAGAAAGAAAGAAAGAAAGAAAGCATAGTGAATAAAATGTTAACATTTTTGCTATAGTTTGTATAATAGTTTCAAATAATTGTGGTCATATCTAATAAAAGGCATTTTCCTTAACTTCTCCCACAATAAAAACAATAAAATTACAGATATGTGAGCTGCCCTGTTCTCTCGAACACTATCACCAAAGTGTTTAATTTTAAATCTGTATCAAACCAACACCAATTGAAAGTTTTTGGTTCAAATTTTAATGGGGATAAAATCTTAAGATCTCATATGGTGTGAAAGTATACTTAAGCGCAAATGAATTGGAGTCCAATCTAAGGACCACGTTCATAGTCAGACCTTTTATGCCTCAAGTGTGGCGCTTTACTAAATTCAGGACAACAGCTAACTATAGTAGCCCCATGACTTATTTGGTGCTGAATGACAGCTCACAGCTGAGAGCTGCCAGCTTTGAAAAGTTACCAGACCAAACTATGGATCCTTACTCCGAACCATATAATCTGCAAAAACATGTGTTTAGCAGCTGTCACTTCTGACAATCAACCTAAATGTACCCAATGTAATATACCTAAATGTTGACTGTCAGAAGTAAGCTGTGAGCTGTCAGAAGTAAGCTGTGAGCTGTCAGTCAGCACCAAAGAAGCCATGGGTTTACTGTAGATCAGAATGGAATAGGCCAGTTTCATATGCGAAACTGGCCTACTCCATTCGAGTTTAGTTAGATGTTGTCTTGTATTTAGTATAGTGCTGTACTTCAAGCATACTAAGTCTGTCTATGAAATTGGGTCTAAGTGCTGTTCCAAGCACTAGAAATCCTTAGCTTATTTGAAACTAATAAAACATAAATAAATAAATTGATATTTATTAAACTAATTACCTATTTTTCTAAATAAATTAACAAGTAGTTTATATAAAGGATAAATTAACAAATTAATGACACTATTCAAATTAGTGAATTTGAAGTAAAAATGGATCAACATTTTGAACATATATGTTGGAGAGGGTGGAGGGTCATGTTAAGAGATTTATGTTTGTTTTTTTAAATTAGCTGACTAGTAAAATTATTCACCCGCCCGTGTCAATGAATGTTTCCAGACACGAACAAGGACGTTGTGCCTGATGACTTGGTGGCAGTTTTCCACAAGCACATGTGTAACTTTGGGTTTGCCACCCACTTGTTCGGCAGTGAGCTGAAAGCCCTGTACTCTGTGGAGACTGTGCCCAGAGGCGTCAGTTTTAGGATATCCCCCACATCACACACGGACCTGTAAGTGCATTCTCCACAGCCCTTCACACTCCACTTACGGTATAATTACACAAGCATAGTTATTTTATTAGAACATTCAACAACCAAGGACCTACTTCAGTGGTCAAATGGTCTAATATATCACTCTCGTGTTAGGCTATCTTTCTGAAAATGAAATTGAGGCTCAAATCCTGGTCAGGTCTAATAAGGGTAGTTTTCCTACTCTCCTTCCACGCAAATGAGGGTAGATTACCTCTAAAATATTTACTTCTAAATCCATATCCCATTTAGAGTAATTATCATATATGCGTCTAACCAAAATAGGCTGTAAGATGAAATGATAAAAACAAAAAACCTACCAAGGTCCATTTTTTTAGTTAAAAAAACACTCCTTTGTTCAAAATAAATTGCATTGCTTCAGTAGATATGTTTAGTTTGATTGTATACTTATAGTCATCTCAAAAGTTCTTGAATATTTTGTCAAGAGAATAATGGCATTCGAATAGAACTTTTTTAAATTAGAAGAATTAATAGTCTGTTTAGTGACCTCATTTTAGTGTTATTAGTCTCAACTTGTTTTGTATTAATCATTATGGTCTTTGTAAGCCAAAGGTTTGAGAGTAGTTTAAGCTGACTGTAACCTGATTATTTAGAAGCTAGAAGTTATTTCAAGACCCTTTCAAACAAAATTACTCTGGAATTTGTAATAATGATGGAACAGTTAAGGGTAAAACCTAATAAATAGACTAAAAAATTAATTCAATTAAACCCCGTCCAATTATAATGTCAACAATATGTTTTTAAAGCCTGAATATGCTTTTAAAGGTTGAATGGAGATGAGCCTGTGTCCACACTAACTCAAGACTTCCACACGCGGCTTGATAACTTGCTACGGACGCTGGTACATGCCAGGCCACACTTTGTGCGCTGTCTCCGCAGCAACTCGGCAGAGACACCTGGACGCTTTGACCGAGGGACAGTGATGAGGCAAATCAGATCCTTGCAAGTTCTTGAGACTGTCAATCTCATGGCAGGAGGTAAAGATCTTATTGCAAGAGTTTAAGCTAGAGATGGGACAATCAAATCCTCATATCATATGGCATTCGAGAGATTTGAGGATTTGTTAAAATTGCAAAAGAGTATCTTGAATACAATTATGAAGACTGGTGTAGTTGGAAGAGTAACAAAATCACAAAAAAAGACAAAATGGTATTAATTGAATTGATTTATTAAAAAAGTTTTCTCTTTATTGTTTATAACATAATAGCGAATCTAGAGGTATTTGAGTATTTGAGCGTCCCATCAGGAAATACATTTCATCTATTCAGATTATTAACATTTACTGTGGATTCACACGTTTGCTGAAAAACTAACGCAGAACAGAAACGTGGTTGTATGACTAGCTCTACACCAATCACAAGATTTCTGTCTCATCAGCTTGAGCTGTTCCTCTAAAGTTCAATGTCTCTACTTTATCCGCTTTGCCAGAGATGTTTGGTAGAGGAGAACCCATAAAAACTCAGAAACACCTATCTCAAATCAGTGTGCATGTGCACGCATTTAACAAAACATGCTTGCTCTACAGTCAGAAGCTTGCAGACAACTTTGTTGACCTTTGTGAGGAGAGTCGAATTAATCCGTTAATGTAAAGCATGATTATCGATGTATTGGATTGTGCCACGACACAGCATTATCATTTGAAAACATCATTCGGGAGAATGATCTAAAATATATGTATATACACTAGAAAATAAAATATTTTATCAACAGTCTTAAGTTAGCGTTGTAATGCATCATGGATTAACATAAAGCATGTGAATTGCTGTGTCACTGAGGCAGATTTTGTTTTTTATTCTCGGTCAACGTTTAATCAAGCTTTACCAACAATTATACCTAAATAGATTAGATATTATAACTCGTTAAGTAAAGCTTTTATTCACAATTTGAGCTATACAATAGTATTCATGCATATTATAATTTTAATTGTATATCATATTAATAGAACTCCATTTGAATTTGAAAGAGAACACAAAAAGTAACAATACAACTTAATTCTAAGAATAATAAAAGTGCTATATCTATTTGAAATTATTTTAAATCTCCTTATAGGTTATCCTCACCGGATGAGGTTCAAAGCATTCAACGTTAGATACAGGCTCTTGGCCCCATTCAGTAAACTGCGCCGCGTAGATGACAAGGCGATTGAAGACTGCCACCTCATCCTGCAGTGTCTCCAACAAGCGATGGAGGAGCAGCCTAAACTACAACAAAGTGCCGTCAGCACAAGCTGGGCTCTCGGCAAGAGGCACATTTTCCTCAGGTAGGGACAGCAAACATAATTTCAATTCCTTTATAAATATTTGCTTTGCCTATGGATCAGCGTTTCCAAAACATTGATATGCATACCATTAGGGGTGTTTGAAGCTTCATTGCTTCCACTTGGCTTTGAAACAAATATCAGTTTCAACTTTGGTTTGAAAAAAAATCATGCTTTGCCAAGTACTAATCTTCCCCAAAAATGGTCATTTATTGCTATTCTGACTCAGCTGCTATATACAGTACAACACACTATTTGTATGGAAAAAATCTTAAGTAATTGCATTGTAAGTTGATTTACCAGAATTAAACTTAATATTAGAAACAATTGTGTAATAAAACATTTTCCATGTGATTTTAGTACATAAAGTTGTATAAATAACAAAAATATATATTTTTTCAATAGTAAAAACAATTAAAATATTCACTCTCTTAATTCATCTTGGGAGAATTTTTTATATGTCCGATTCGAGTTTTATTCATATTTAAAAAGTGAACTTTGCACACCCTAAATAATTTCAGGGGGTGTGCGACGTCCCACTAAGTTTTAATAATCACAAAATATTTGTTTACAATAGTAATTCAATGCCTCTATCTTGAAGGATAGAGAGAGGAGGCATTTAACTAAACTAACCTTGCCACAGTCTGGAAACAGTTTTATGATGATGATATATCTATAAGAAAAACCTCTTTTTGCTTTATCAGGTAATTGTATTATATTTTGAAAAAGCTACAGCAAAGGTGAATAGATACATATAAAAGTAACAAATGATGATGATGATGACGATGAATAATTCTAATAAACAAATTAACACAAATTTTAATGGCATGGCATGTCATGTCATGAAGTTTTATAAGCTGTTCCCTTCCTCTGTCACAGCTTTGTTTAGCTTACCACTATAGTTTTATTTTAATTCTTTCATTTATTTTAGGTATTTAATGTGCACTTTTTGAACCAACTGATTATATCAGCACAGACTTATAAACTAACGTAAATCTAGAACAAACACAACACCTAGCCCCTGGCCGATAACTCATCACTGTGAAATAGAGATGGGCAGAACGGCTCACTGTTGGGAACGGCTCAGAGTGATTCAGTTCAGTGAAATGATCCGTTCACTTTTATCGTTCAGTCGTTCGCGAACGAATACTTGTTTTGCAGCTCATCGTTCGCGACCGACCAAACTTCAGCTAGTGGATCTTCGTTCGCGACCGACCTGATACAGACTGGTGGCCCATCGTTCGCGACCGACCTACGGCTTTCAATCAGTCAGTTACCGGTATCAATTGTAGAAACACACCGTGTAACTTAGTTATTCGCTTCGCATCACGCATCAACTTTAGGGAGAAGTTTTTAATGTTTATTAATTTATTATTTAATTATTTATGCTATTGAATACAAAATATCTTAAAAGTATTACTTTATTAATTTTTTATTTTATTTTAGCACCGCGTCTTACTACCCGTTCAGGTTATACGCTTTAAGTACTAATTACTTTAATGGATTAGGAATTGGGAAGGTTGAATTAGAGGAAGTGAGCCCGGTTTTGTGTGGAAGGAGGGTGGAAAACCATTTAGGAAAAACCACCCCCAGTTCACCCGACTGAGATTCGAACCTCGATCTCCCCGTCACCAGCAGTAGAGCTCAACACGTCAAGCGCGTTAGCCAACTACGCCACCGAGGCGGGTTTTATTAATTTATTTTTATTAATTACATAGTTTATTTAAGGGTTTAGTTGTATTTAAATAAAAATATATTTGTTTAAAAAAAATAAAAGTAAACTTTGGGATCACTTTCCCTAAATATATTCAGCACACGGGCCGGGCCGTAGGATGCGATTCGCTGCCTTAGACCACGTGGGTAGTGATAGTTTTAAAATATCTTAATTTCTAAGAATGCATTTGTATTTACCTCTTGTAGCCTTTATCCTAATGACTACCCCTACCAGTGAGGACAATGTTGCTTATTGTTTGGTTTTAGACAGCGGGGGGAGGGGGGTACGACGCAGAGGTAGATTTGCTGGAAAAAGTAAGAAAAAACTTCTTATCCCGTTATTTCTTCTGCTACCGAGGTCAGCCGAATTCTCCCGATTGTCTTGTGTCGTTCAATTCGAACTAGTTCACGTGGATATGGTGAACTAGTTCGACTCGTTCACTTAGAGGATCCGTTCGATTTAAACCATTCGTTCGCGAACGACACATCTCTACTGTGAAAGGGGGAACCCGCATTTCATCAATGATACATTTTTTGCATTCTATAATGGGAGTGGGTCGTGGAACAGTGAAAGGAGCTTATACTATAAAGTGGAAAAATTAGTAGATACCTCTAATTCTTCACACCTGAGAATCCATTTATGGGTCTAAATTTTCTTCTTCACTTCATTCAGGCAATTTTGGACTTTCTATCTCCATGATCAACATATCTGAGACAGCTTCCGATACCTTTCAAAACAAGATCAGCCATCTTTATAACGATCTGAGTAGCAAGATGTGAAAATATCTTTGAATCGCTCTACAAACGTGACTAGTTCTTAATTTACTCATAGTGGGACACCATGACTTTAGTTCAAGCTTGAACTTGATTACCATACTTTGGTTGGAGCCTCTGTCTGAATGGAAGGTTTTCATGATGTTGCAGTGAGGGTGCCAGACAGCAATTGGAGATGTTGCGTGCTGCCACTCGGCATCAAGGGGCTGTACTAATACAATCTACTTGGCGAGGGTGGAGAGTCCGGCGTAGATGGCCGGCGTTGCGCCGCAGTCTGGAACTTCAACAGGCGGCTAACAACACCGCCACAACAACTACTCAGCAGACCAGATCCACCACCGCAGCCAAAACGACCACTACTTCTGCCACCACCACCACGGGTTCCTCTGCACGGCCTCGCCCCCAGCCCATCGCCGGTACACCTCCCCCTGACCCCAACGAGAAGTGCGACCAGAAGATGATACAGCAGACATGCACATTATTTGGCCTGGACTTGGTAAGCCATGGTAGTTCCATTCAAGGGGTTGGAGGGAAATTATTCAAATGATTGTAAAAATATGGCCTTTATTGATTTGTCAAAGGTAAGGTAATGGCCTTCTCTTCCACTTATCCAGAGATTAAATAAAACACATATTAGATTACTGAAAATATAATTAGATATTAACATCACCTGCTTCTGAGGCTGCATGGGCTAAGGTGTCTTTCTCGCAATAGACTAGACTGCCGATGACAAGAAGATTATGATCCGAATCTTGGTTGAGTGTAACAAGGTGGTTTATCCTAAATGTTTTTTACTCTCCCTTTACACAAATGTAGGTTAACATCTAATTTCAACCTTCCTCATCCCTAACTCATTAGTCTAATTAGTAAATGTGTACAACCTGAACAGATAGTAACATCAGGTGACCTGGCGGTCTAGGGGTAAGGTGTCAGACTTCTATGCTGGCGGCCGGAGTTCACTCGGTCCCGGCAAAGATTTATCTGATTACCAAACCCTTCCTTCACCTATGAGAAGACATCTTGTGAATGTGAGGAATGCCAGACCTCCACCATGGTTCGGATTCCACGTTAAACTGTAGGTCCTTCATTTCATCTCACAATCACCCTACCATTACACATTAGCGTAAGTGCGTATAACCCGAACGGGTAGTAAGACGCGGTGCTAATAATAATAATAACATATAGTAAGACAGGGTGCTAAAAATAATAATGACGATAATAGTAACTATACTAATTTTTTTTTTTCCCCACCTTACCTTTCAACATCAAGCTGATAATAGCTTTGTGTAAATACCAACACCACAAAATATTATAAGGGTGAAAGGAGATTAACATAAATGTTAGTACTTTTTTTTTGGCCGAGGTTCTTATCATAATCTCAGAGTTATTGGCACCTCGGCCTAAACTTTTAGGAAATATTGAATCACTCCTTGTCCACTTATTTACGTTACATAGTCGCATTAGAACTAAAAAATCTTTGATCAGACTAGAAATAAAACAAGAAAGTCTTCATAAATGATTAGCATATTCCCTCAGCTTAAGGAAAGCTCACCCACAGTGTGTGTCCGAGGTTTGAAACCTGCCATAACTAGGAGAAATCGGGATGTAAAGTTCTGTCCGCCCTTGTCCACAGTACGAGGCAATTTTTTTTTTTTCATTTGTTTCAAAAATTATATTATAGCAAGGAATAAAATTGACAATTTTTATGGACTAAAAGAAATATTTTACTCATAAATAATGTAATTATTTTGTCAATAAATTGCAGGAAAGACCACCACCTGTCCCACCGAGCCGGCCATACACTGTAACGGGCAACACAAAACTAGGCTATCCTCAAACCAGAGTGATGAAAATGCCCTTTCCAGGTAAGCATAATTATATTTGATACCAATCACCACTAGGGACTGAATAAATTAAAAACTCCATGGTGAGCTATACCGAGCAGCATTGCATGTTGGCGAAGACAGGGTCAACATTTGTGGATAGAGGGTGTCATGTAGTCAGCACAACAAACCCTCCGACCACTAAGCTCACTTTTTTCGACTGGAACCGCTATTTCTTTATTTGATTAACAGCTCAATTGTCCTCACAAATCTGAGTTATCCCCATTTCACAGAAAAATCTGGAAGTGGCAGGGATCAAACCCGAGACCTCTGGATCTGTAGCCAGGAACTCTGACCACTAGACCAAAGAGATGGTTCTAAATTAAATATGAATTATTTCAAATACATATTTTTGGCATACATGAAAAAAACTTATTTTCTGTATCTTCTTTCAAATTTAGTAAAACAGACCTCAAAAAGAAGAAAGAGGTTTTCCTTGAATATTATCTTAATTCACTTGCCATACCAGGGACATCCCAATTAAAGTATAGTTTGAACCTTTCATATTCTGTTGATAAATACCCGATCCTCAACAAGTGTTCTTTTAATATGGCGGTACAACTTGGGCTAAAGCTAGCCCGCCAACATATTGATAAAAAAAGTAACAAAATTCTGTTTACATCATTAGATTGTGCTCATATGTGCCCAAAAATTAACACTTTTTCTCTAAAATTAAGCATTCTAGGGATATTTAATGTGGTAGGCCAACTTGAGCTTTCCCTTTTTCTTAACCAGTAGAACGAATTCAAGCTAACCCACCACATTAAATATTCTCTAGAATGCCTTACTTTTTAGTGCTAGTTTTAATGTTTGAACACAAATGAGCAGAAATGAATGGTTAGACAGAATTTAGTTTCATTGTTTTTCTTCAAAATGTAGTGGGCTATCTTGAACTCAAGTTTTTTACATGCTATAACATAGAAAGAGCTCAAACTAGCCCACCACATTAAATATTATCTAGAACGATCAATTTTAGAGCATGATGTTCATGTTTGGGCACATATCAGTACAAATAGAGCACAGACAATAAAAATAAACAATTGGCACTGCAGCTGGCCAACTTAGTTTTATAAGCTCTTCAAAGGTTGCATTCTAGTTCTCTTGGCCTTAGTACATTTAGCCACATCAGGACAAGTTATACTCTAGTCTAGTCTTCACAGGAATTGCCTTTTAGAAAATACAAATGTATATTTTTGCTTTCAAATTTGATAATATTCTACTATATTATTAACGTTATTTTATAGGTATAAATAATAACTATCAAAAGAGTCAGTTGCAGATCACATAAATTGATGTATGCATATGAAAGTAGATCTAGTAGCTTTTCAAGCTGTCAGATAAGGTTCTTCCTATGAAAATTGGAATTTACTTATTCATCACCAACATAAACATGGATTTAGTTTATAATGCATACAAACTATTTTAAAAGTAGATTAAATATTATTCAAAAATGACAGCTGATCATTGGGATTGATGCCTTTGGCTTAGTGGGCGATGGGCCATTGCTCTAGTACTGATCTATCCGGAAAGTAACTCATGACCGGATCATTCTTCACACATAGTTTAAAACAAAATGACAATCACAGTTCAATTGCTGAATAGCAAAATGGTGCACTAAGCAGCGATGGTGCATTAAGCCAAAGGTCCCAGGTTCATTTACCATGCCCAGCTGTCTTTTCTCAATTTGTTTAACTAGTTTGAAAAATAAACCCCAACGCACAAACTATACTCGTACCAAAGATAGTTTCCATCTATAACTGTATATTAAAAATGCTTGGTTATTGTTCCAGAAGATGCAAGTGGAGACAATGTTCTTCTTAAAGGCGAAACAGTCCTAGTTATTGGTGCGTCACAGCGGCGAGGCCATCTCGTAGTGGAACACAACAACATAAACTTACATGTGCCATTTCAATTCCTTGAACTTAAACCCGTTGGGGTGAGCATTTGAATTGTCAAAATGTCCCCTTATATCATTACTATCACCTCGTGTTGTGCGATTTTCACAAGAGAACGGCGTTAATAGGGTTTAAAACAAAAGGTGTAATTTTTATGTGTGCAGACATCTGTGAACACGAAGAGAAGATCAAACATACAGTGTGTGTTTAAATTCCTAAATGTTCACGCAGCACTGACATAATTTAACATTATTTTTAGAAAAATATGGTGACTATTTTTATTTAAGTGATTGATATTTTAACATTATTTTTAGGAAAATATGGTGACTATTTTTTATTTAAGTGATTGATATTTCAACTTTCTTTTTGTAACAAAAAAACTGTGTTTCAAAAGTGATAGGTGGTACAAATAAGTGCCTGATAATAAACTAATGTAGGTAATTTGATTTCATATAAATAATTTTAGTTTTTTATTCGGGTGGTGAAATTACTTAAGGAGATTAATTAGTGAATTACACAGGCGAATCTATAGATTCATTACTAACTATGATGTTGCTCAAATAGACTATCGGAGAAAATGTTGTGAAAAGGATTTGAATATTATTTAAGCTTTCACTGTTGCACATAGCCACTACCAAATCAGTATAACCACACTAACTAAACTTGCCATTATAAAAATCACTTATTTCAAAATTTCTTAGAAGTTTTATGGTCATCTCTGTTAGATATCTAGAAAACATATCAAAATGGACAGTTACATTGTTTTGTTTTCTTATATTATTTTAGGTATTTATAGTTTTATGGTGTACAAAGTGAGGATTGCATAGCCTGCATAACCTTAAAGAGACAAAAAAATCTTTAATCACTTGACTTTTTATTATGTGCCAATTTTACTTGTAAATTTCCGACTAATTCTTCATTACTGTTGTACAAGATTTTATGTTTAAAGTATTAGGGTAATCAATACATAAAATAAGTTTTCTTCTTCGAGCTACATTGAACTTCTTAACCTATAAGCTTAGGAAATATAGTAATTAGTTAAGAATATCTACAAATATACCACTAGTTTAGTATGAAAGAATATAAGTTATCATTATCAAGGTGGTGTTTATACTGTGCACATGTTTTCAGAAAAATATGTGGTAGATTACAATAAACTGATTATACTACAAGGGAATAAATATAAAAAACAATAATAGTCCTATTAATTCATAATATTTATGAATACAAAATTTTGATTGACTTGAGTTAGGAGCAACTTCTTACTAAAAAGAAAAATAAATCTTCATACATATCCTTTAAGCATAAATTGAGTTAGGGATACACTGATGTATTAAATTGTGCTTTCTTTTACTTCACAAATCACACATAGCAATTAATAAAGGCCATATTATATAAATAGCTCAGAAAATAACAAATATATTCTATTCACCGTAGGAATTGACTTCTGAAAGGCCTTTTTCCCTGCCATAAATCTACTATATAGTAGGATATTGGTAGGAAAAAATACCTTTCAGAGAGTAATTCCTACCGTGAATGGAATATATATTATCAAATACATTAATCATAGATTCAAGAATAAGTTTTGTACTTGTTGATCTATGGTTTGGTATAAAGACAGGAAATATCTAATCAAGTGCAATAAAAAGAAAATGTCAGGGTCACAAAGAAAAATCAAACCCGACAGAAGTGCTTACCATAGTTCTAGAGAGCCTTATCAAGTAAGAACCATGATAGAGCAATAAACCAAAAGCGGCAAAAAAAAAAAAGATCAGTTTTGTGTTAACTCCATGTCTTACATAAGTGTGTTCCTAATTGTAGTCAAAATCAAGTATTATTTTACTAAACTTAAAATGTATCATAATATGCTAATATTTATATCATTTCAATACAAGTTGACTTTACAAGAAAATGAATCATGCTATGAAGTTTAATATAACACACTATTAATTTTTAAATCATATGGATACAAAATAGTCCTTGATAAACAAATTCAATCATTATCTATATGGTTATTTTAATAGGTGTAGCATTTCGGCAAGAGATGGTTTACAAATTCAATAAAGTATATCAACCCAATGTACAATTTCAGTTCCTCTCTACAAATTATGATAATTTTATAGATTATAAGTATTAATGTAATAATTATTTTAGCATTAGGCGGTAGTGTCAAGGTGTACACTCAACCCTAGCTAATTGTCTATGAATCTTATTTGAGAAAGTTTGTCTATTTTATGACCATGATAATTTAAGGTTTCACTATTACAATTAAAATGTATCAAAGTAACGTGTTCAAAAATATATAAAGGTTTTAATGAACTCATTTGTGTAGATTATTAATTAACTCTTAACCGATAACTTTTACAAACAAGCTCACAAACTATTTATTTTTAAATGTGTGAATTTTTTAAAAGATTTTATTAGGTTTACTCATAGTTTAAATATACATTCAGCTCTTGATTATCTTGGAATGCAGACAATCATTGATTAAAATAAATACTATGGATGGTTAGAAAGTCTCAATCCCATTGTAATTAATAATAAAAAAAGGGAGAAAATACACAAAGAAAAAATCTATTGAATTGTAAAAGTTCTTTTAGTGAAATGGAAAAATATATGTCTAGAAATTCAACTTTAAAATGAAGATACATATTTTATCTTCTAGCATTGAATAATTTTACCAAAGCTAGCCAGCAAAATTGAGGGGGTCGGTGCAAAAACAGGATATCCCTCATAGATTTAGATGGAATATATTATTTACTATTTAAACTTCTATGTAATCCTGAAATCCTATAAAAAATAAATAAAAAAGGTGCCAAACAACTATATTAAATTGAACATTGAAATGAGGATAGAAAGGCAAGGCCTACACACTTACTAAAATATTGTAGGCCTTGAAATTCACAATTAAAACACAACAAAATATGTGATTTTCTTGATGTATTGGGGCCCTACAATTTTATGGTGTGTAGTACTTGCCCTTCTATAATCATTTCAATGTTTAGTTTAATATAAAGACATATTTGTTGATACTATCTTAAATGTCTTGACTTACTATTAAAATAAAAGTATTTCAAGGGGTAAGCTAATAGAAATCCCTGCTATCACATTTATTCATAAAAATGAGAGTTATGTTTTTGTCTGACCCCCTAAATTATTGATTGTAATAGCTAATATTTTATCATACTAGATCAACATTAATGCTAACATTTTAGAAAACATTCTAAAAAATTGTTGAAAGTAAGGAGTGGTTATAATAAAAGTTAAGGCTTAGATAAGTTGGTCTAGAAAAATATATAAAAAGTTAATTTATTAATTTCAACAGTTAATAAAGTGGTAGATGTATTAAGTGAAATTAACAAGCACAAAAATGTATAATTTAAATATAATTTTGGTAAAGAGTCATAGTGTAAGATATGAACATTTATATAAAATTATAATGCATTATCAACTAAAATATAATATACAATACAGTATGGTACAAACAATGTTATTAAGTCCAGACATGTTGTGAAATAAAAGAATAAAAATTAGGTAAACATCTGCCAAACAAATTAAATGAAGTGGTTATGTAATGTAGAATAATCTAAGTCCTATCTGTGTCTTTGTACCATTACTTCTTTTTGATATCCAGCACTGGAAAGAGGCTGGATTACTTCATTTAAACATATTTTGCTATTATGGTACCATAATTGTGGATACTTTGTTGTTGTTAAAAACACAATGTGTTGCTACGACGGCTAGATGTTAACTGTTTAATGAGATAAATTAATTTTTTATCTATTTTTCTAGACCAACTTATCTAAGTCTTAACTTTTATTTGAACATAAATGCTAGTTAAACTGAACACTACTTTAGCTACTGTCGAGAGACTGAGCTAAGTGGTACCAAACTATTGATGAAAGTGTAAACATGATAATAGGATTTAATATGCATTTGAAAGTTTTAAAAGGCTATGTTTCACTTTACAGTGAGACTTTGGAACCTAACACACCATAGGAGCGAGGCTATACTGTATTCAATATTGTTATAAGTAAAATATAAGTAGGCATTTTTCACTTGAGATTCAAATCGAGTTTGAATGAAAACAAAGTTTTTTCTTGATTTATATAGTGCAGTATTTTGTACTAGAAATCCCCATTTTAATTCTTTTAAATAGATCCATGCATCCATGCATGAACCATAAATACAAACACATTTTCTTGTGAAAAAGAAGTTATAACCAACCAAGTTCGGATTTTTAAATAAAACAAACTTAAATATTGAAGAACTCGGTTAGCTATAAAATAAATCAAATTAATCAAACTCTGAATTTTCACAGTAAAATTGAATATTCTGAGTTCTTAAACTAAAATTTACTCGCACACCCCTAGAAGTTTGATTTCTTTTCTAAAACTAAGCTTTGAGATGTATGTAAATTGAAATGTTTTTAAAAGAATTGCAGTTCTTTTTTTCTACATACCATAGTGAGTTCCTTCAACATCAACTTCCGGCCTGTGATCGGGTCAGTTTAGTAAAATGACTCCATCTTTCTCTTTTCTTCCACCATTCTTTTGACTTTAATCACTTCCATTACTCTCCTTTCCCTAGCACCATTTCTATTATATTATGCTCCTGCCATCTCTTTCTTGGTTTTCCTTGCGGTCCTTTTCCTACATACTTCATTTTCATCATTATCTTTGGTATTCTCTCCTTTTAAATCCTCATTACATGCGTATACCATCTCAGTCTTGCTTCCTCTACTCTCTCATGTACCACGTGTACCCTCTGATGATAGGATAATCAAGAGTTGGCTGTTTCTATTGCTTTGTTTTTAAGTCTATTTTAAAACGGTTCTATTACTAAGAAGTGTACATAAATGACTTCTACGAATATAAAGATTGCATTGATTAGTTATTGTTAACTTAGATTTTCATGTATTATTATTCATAAATAAAATACAGTCAAGCCCACTTTAAAAAATAAAGTAGGAATTAAATACTCTTAAAAATCCTATATGTTAAACGAGTTAAGAGAAGCTTGCTTATAATACATTTTTCAAATATTGTGTTCAGATTTTTTTTTAAATGCACTATAATCTTAAAATAGCACTTTAGAAAGTTAAATTTGCTTATACAAATTTTAGTTGTCTCTTTAAGGGAAATTTTTCACTTTTTGAGGTACATTGTTGGTAATTTAGTCAAAATTGATCCTAAAAAGATAATTGGAATAATCATTATGGACAAAAAGAATATTTAATTTGATGCATTTCAAACATAGACAAATGAGATTAAGATTTCCCCTAAGAACACTAGAAAAAGATTAAAAAAGTTGCAGTAATTATTCCTATTATCAAGCAAATTTTAATGGTTAAAAATAATGAGTGGTCCAATTGCTAAAGGATGGTTGAGAAATATTAAGAGTTATTGATATAATCATTAGATACATGAACCGAGAGAAGTTTAATTAAAATATTAATTTTAAGGGTTTGTGATGTTAATGAAGTTAAAATTTGAAAGTTTCTGACCATTTTATATACTATATAGTTTACCTACATGCTCTTTAGTGTTTGAATGTCTTCTTAAATAATTTATTTGGCTTTATTGATTTTTTTCATAACTTTTGTGATCTTGGTAAACCAAAAGGCAATATCAGAACTTGACAATTTTAATATTAAATTGATCATTCTTAAGGGGCTGTTCATCAATTTCTTATATTTTCAGACACTTTTTATTTAACCCCTCTTTAAACATGAACTTGCTGTAAAACTATGTCAATCACTTTTTCTAACATAATTTTATTTTTAAAGTTAATTTTGTACCAGTTTCACTTTTCTTAATCGTCTTGTAATAAGCAAACTTCCAATTATAAAAAAGTTTGCGGTTTAATGTTAAAATGAAACAATTCAAACTGGGATAAAATTATGTACCTATCAAAAAAACATTAAATTATTGAAGACTAGAAATGTGTATTAATAATTCACTTCACATCATTTGTTAATTTATAAAATTAATGCTAGTAAAACAATATCGAGGTGTGACAAAACATATGTTAAAGAAGGCCAGAGAGTTCAACAGAAGTGCAGAGTAGACGAAGACAATATCTGTTTGTCTTCGCAAAATTAGTTTTAAGGAGAGTCACATTATCTCTCCAAACCCTTTTAACAACCCTCTAAGAAAGCTATAAATAATTGTTGAACAGTCTTTAATTACATAGCCAAGGTAATAAATAAATGCCACATTCTAAGTATTGTATCTCCAAAAGAATGTTGTAATTTTAGGTTATGATAACTTAAAAAGAAAATTATGTCTTGTGATTGTGAATCTTGTTTAATTTGGGCTTGGCTGTTTATCTATTTACTAGGGGCACCCAAAACACCTGTTGATATCAAGAGGTATAAAATAGGTTCTAAACATATTATTAATATGATTTAGTTATGCTCCCTACTGGTATTTTTATTTTAAACAAGAGAGTATAGGCCTTAACTGTGGGCATGATTGATTAGGTCTTGTGCTTAGGAATATAGTAAGATTCTGATTTAAATCTCACTAAGATAAGGCTTGTTTTTACATAACAAGAGACCAGTTTAGTCAATGATTTAAAAGTTCTTGATAGGGTGTTAATCTGACTCCTGGTACTATCTAAAAATATACAAAATTAATAAAAAGTTGTAATTTCAATATAAACATATAAAAGTACAATGCCAGTAAAAAAAATGGGGAACCCCTGATAAACAATAAACCATGTAAACATACTGAAACAATAATATATATTTTATTTTGTTTAGACAGGAGATAGTTGTAAACAAACTGTACAAAGTTACTCTCATAAACTAATCGTTTATTTGTAAGCCTTATTTGATGTAATTTGTTCATTTGTCAGACTGATTATTTTTCCAACTACTGGTTATCTTTTTGATTCATGTTTTATTGTACATTTCATTTGTATCTGATGTGTTAATACAGTGATTTTATGCCTTTATGTGAATAAATCTTACTCCATAGTTACCAATTCAAAATAATGAATCCTTACCAAACAAGTAACAAAAACTATTTGTAAGCTGGAGATACTAAAGAGAGCAAACTTATTACTATGAACACCCAGGAGAGACAAAGTAACTTTCAACAAACAAATACATAAATTCTCATCAAAAAGATCTCAACATTTCTATTGATTAAGTATGCACCAGAAAATAACATGTAGTTTTTTAGCACCGTGTCTTACTACTCATTCGGGTTATATCAGGGTGTGCAGCCAAATTATATTTTAACTGATAACTTTTCCAGGTTTAGAAGTAGTTAAATGTTACAAACATTATTTTATTAGGATCGCAAACTAAATAATGTAATGATATTTCTAGACACATAATCTGAAATTGTGTCACTCGATGACAAAGTTAAAGAATCCCAGTCTAAAGTAATGTTCTACTGTAGCCTATATACGTGTGATTTAAGTTAGATTTCACTTAGATCATATTGAGTACACCAGTACAGTTTAAAATTGTTTTGCTACACATTCTTTTTTAGTTTTGTCTTCCAATAGTGTAATCGAATTCCCTCATATGCGCATAAACATGACAACATTGCCTAAAAATGCAGAGGGGGGTAGAAAGATGATGCAAAAATCACATGTTGGTTTTGAGAATTGAAATTAGTTTACTCAATTGTGTTAAAAGAGATTCGTGGTGCCTATTAACTAGAAGAGAAATGTTGTTTTGACTATTGTAAATTGAAGTTGCGTACAATTTTAGTGAATATGTGACAATTCCCTGACTTTTACATGTCATTGGACACCCTGTTATATTCTTATGTACTTATTACTCTAATGAGGAGGGTTGAATTTAGAGGAAGTGTACCCACATTTGTGTGGAGAGAGAAAGAATGGGAAACCATTTAAGGAAAAATAATCCTCAGTACATCCGGGCGGGGATTCTAACCTCGATCTCCCCATCATCAGCAGTCCAGTCTATTGCAAGTGTGATGCCTTAGACCATGCAGCCACCGAAGTGGGTCACATGGTTAGTTCCCACACATACAATATTATTATTATTATTATTATTATTAGCACCGCATCTTACTACCCGTTCGGGTTATACGCACTTACGCTAATGTGTAATGGTAGGGTGATTATGAGATGAAATGAAGGACCTACAGTTTAACGTGGAATCCGAACCACGGCGGAGGCCTGGCATTCCTCACATTCACAAGATGTCTTGTCAGAGGTGAAGGAAGGGTTTGGTAATCAGATAAATCTTTGCCGGGACCAAGGATTGAACCCCGGCCGCCAGCATAGAAGTCTGACACCTTACCCCTAGACCACCAGGTCACCCACATATAATAAATGTAGGCATTGATTTGTTTCTACAATCTTCGTATTATCAATTTAGTGAGTGATTTTTGCCTTCTTCACATAAAACCATTCAAAAATAAGATTGACAAGAAATATTTAATGGATGGTATATTAAGTTTCATCACAAGATAGTGGATGCCGGAAGATTGATATAATTAAAATACTTAGTTTGACATTGTCACACTAATATGTCTGAAATAAAGTGCACCAAGCATGTTACTTATTATAATACATCATTAAATAAATATGACAACTGTTGAAAATGAATCACAAATGAAAGTAAAAACAAACACGTCAATATTTCCCAGGAAGTAATGGATTATGTTACTTGCTTTGGTGGTCTAAGAACTTATGTTAGATTGGCCTGCCGATGATGGAGGGATTGAAGTTCGAATCCTGGCCGGGTCTATCGAGGGAGGTTTTTTAAAAAAAATTGTTTTCCACTGACTTTCCATGCAATTGCAGGTAGATTACCTCTAAAATACTTCCTTCTCCATCTAGACCATTAGAGTATAATTTATATGTATAACCTGAGCAAGTAGTAAGACACATTGAAAGAAAAAAGAAGTTGTTATTCTTCTTAAGTCAACAGCTTGAAGGCTGGTTGGCTGTGATTTCGATCCATCTGGAGCTGGGCATGCACTCAGCCCTTCAACTGGTTAGTGCTAGGAGTTCAGGAAGTGTGGTGGTTCCCTGTTTCATTCCACACAATTTCTATGAGTGATTGAAAAAGGGCAAACCAATTTTTGCCGAAAAGGTATTTCACTTACCGTCCAAGGTTATTTTACATGCCACAATTGATACGAGACTGATAGCTTGACTTCAGCTAGACTTGAACCCACGACCAACGGGTCCTGAGATAATCATTTTACCCCAAGACTACCAAAGTCGAATATATTAAGTTAGAGCAAGGCTTACTTTAAGGCCAATCTAATTCACTACTTATTACTAGTCAACTGAATAAGGATAGTATTTCATTCAAGATCATAAGTAATCAGCTTAAGTTAGCAAAGAGAAAGGTGACTCGTGAAGTACAGTTTTGAATATATTACTCTTCAAGTAGTAGCAAACACAACATGTGGAGCTTATGAAAGTTTACAAAAGTATATAATACAGCATTGCACTCCTTACATATGAGCTCCTCAGTTTAATTACACATAAAATAAAGTGTAATACTGCTCTGCAGCATATAAGATGTCAGAGACAAAAACATATTTTAACACCCACATCATCCAGCTGTTGCTATATAATTACTTTGTTTTGATAAACGCATGACATTTATGATTGAAGTATATCTGTACATTGTGTATTGTGAATATACTTGTCAAAACTATTATTATTATTATCACCGCATCTTACTACCCGTTCGGGTTATATGCACTTACGCTAATGTGTAATGGTAGGGTGATTGTGAGATGAAATGGAGGACCTACAGTTTAACGTGGAATCCGAACCACGGTGGAGGCCTGGCTTCCCCACATTCACAAGGTGTCTTGTCAGAGGTGAAGGAAGGGTTTGGTGATCAGATAAATCTGTGCCGGGACCGAGGATTGAACCCTGGCCGCCAGCACAGAAAACTCTTTCACATTTTTAATGTTTTTAGGGAGATGAACTATACATTATAGATGAAATTACTATAAAAATCTATTCATATCATTACAGAGTAAAAACACAGTTTATTATATAATTTTTATTGAGTTAACAATTCTATCATTTTCCACTATATTACTTTTTATCTTAATAAACATATAAACCTATTCAAGATGAAGTTAATAACATTTTCTTTCTTTCAATGTGCACTTTTCTTTATAAAATAAACTTTTCAATCAATATTATTGCATATCTGCTATTTCTTTTCACTCACATTGAAGACTACTTTACATTTTTCGTCCAGACATTTCAAGGTTATCTTTAAATTCAGCCATTCCTACATTTTCCATTGCATGAAATTTATTCCAAAGCAAGCAACGGCCTTTCAGAATTTTAAAAACTTCATCACAATGTTCCGTAAAATTCTTCATTCTTTCAATATTTTCATCCTGAAAAAATAAGAAAAGAAGTGAAATATTTATAAAGCAGTTTTTTGAGAATGACACATTTATAATTAAGTACCCTCCATTTTCTTGTTTGATTCAACTACTGTGTAGCATATGAGGGCCATAGTTTAATCGGTCAAGGTACCCTTTTCATTACATTAAAAGAAAAGCTTATTATAAAGCACATTAAGAGTCCCTAAATGTTGACATTTTATGTTTTAAATGCAGATTCAAATTCATATGGGCTTCAAAATGGTGTTATTTTAAAGGAAAAGGAAATTTTCACTCTGGTTTTACCAAACCATTAACAACTATAATTTCTTGAGACAATATAGAAGCATGTGTAAACTGAAACTGAATGATCAACAAGAATCGCAATATAATTATTATAATCAAATAATATTTTTTTCCCACCCACCCACTCACTTCACATCTCATTTCCCATCCTGATTAAATGCATTCAATTACATTGATTTAATAGGGATGAACTTTACCTGTATTTGCATGGGGGAACATTGGGACACCATTTATACTTCATTCACGGTAGGAATTACTCACTGAAAGGACTTTTTTCCTACCAATATCCTAGTATATAATAAGATTTCTGGAAGGGAAAAAAGCCTTTCAGAAAACAATTTCCACGCTGAACAGACTTTAGAAAATACCACTCTATGTGTAACTGACAGATTTGAACCCAGTCATTGGTGAACCAGACTACCAAAAATGAGATCTGCATTTATTCTGAATGCCAATTGGGATGGATAACCTTATAACAGTCAGGGTGTCTACTCAGTTAGAGGAACAAAAATTTGTGACTTTTTGGTGACCTTTTTTGACCACAAAATACCTTCGGGTGTGTATAGCCCAAACTGTCAGTAATACGCGGTGCAAAAAAAAATGCCTTCGGTAAACGGTCAAACATTATATTGTACATCGGGCCTAGATATTATATTAAAAAACACCCTGGAGTAGGGTAGAGGCTAGTTCCAAATGCTTCTTACATTTTCCATGAATTTTCACTCCATTCAACCCACTGTGGCTTATATCAAATTTCGATTTATAGAATGTACAGTAAGCCTTATACTGGTCATCTTCAACAGGGCGCAACCACTTTTGAGTATTTATTTTCTTCAACAGTCAGCCAAAACTCTTTGAACAAACATTTACCAGGCATCTTTTAACAGATTAGCCTAAACTTCACACATAAAATCTTTGAATGCCCCCCCAAAAAATTATGGATTTTTTTCACAACACACAATTAAAAAATAATTTAGGCCTAATATTTTATGTGCCCATTAGACAACGAAAATCATTTTAAAAATTGGTAAATTTCAACTGTTTTGAATGAATGGTCTTTAAAATTAAATGAATTAGGTCAAGGATTAAATATTAACACTAATAATATTATTTTATATTTTATAAAAAAAATACACCATATTTCACTGCGAAAACTATTGCTATTTGCTGCCAATGTTAATTTGAAATTATAATATACATTTTACACCGCCTTCAAATTGCAGTCGGATCACTGAAAGCATAAAAAATTGATAATTGCCGCCAACATCTTGATCCAGATCCACAACACAGATGAACGCCCGGTTTCTGTAGAAAATGTCCTGGTATTTCTGGTATCATCTATAAAACCTGAATTCCAATTCATTCACTGGAAAACCATTATTTGTAGACACACACACGGCATAATGTACTCACACACCCCACGTGACAGTAGCACGCCAAATTAATATTTAATACAAGATGGCGAAAGTTAACCTTGTCGTTGGAATCACAAACAAAACAATCAGGCAACTTCCTATTGGCGCGTGCCATCATGTGTAGTGAGTGGATAGCGCTATCTTTGAAGCATTCGCGTTGTTATGATGTGCGGGAAATTCAAACTAAAATTATTTTCGTGACTTTATGACCAAAATATTAAAAATTTGTGACTTTTTCGTGGCCTATTTTGCAATTAGTGACTTTTTCGTGACCCAGTAGACACCCTGATAGTGATGATTAAAATTGCCTTAATATTAGATGCATAGTAAAACAAATATCAACATGCATTATACGCCTGTACTACATCAAGCTAAAAAACTTACACTTAAGATTTTAAAATAAAATGAATGCTTTACTGTATTTTGTATCACCTTGCCCTTATTGATCAATTATGGTCAATAAAATATGCTCTCCTGTATCATGATTATCAAAATGGCAACAAATAGATCATTAATATTAAAGCGTACGCTCTCAAATTCAAATATTTCTGGTCCTAAATAGCAAAATAAACAACCAATAGTACAAACACATTCAAAGATATTGTCCTTATTCCACAATGCAAGCATTGAATCAAATGTTGTGTTAGAGATCATTCAAAGTTGACTAGTATCAATTCACACATTTACATTTAGAAAGCTACCACTTATATTTTGAACTGTAAAATACATAAACGCCCATAATTATTGGTGGCTGAGCTGATCACTACTTTTAACTAATATATTTTTAACTAATGAGTAAAGATTTTTCTAGCAGTATATGAGTGGTTCAAACTACACTATATAGAAATAAGATATAGACGTTAGTAACCCAGTTGTGTTAACTGCCTAGAGAAAATAACAATTCAGCATAATAAAAACCAATGAAGGTTAGATAAATATCAATTGCAATAAGTTGTCTTACTTAAGTAATTTATTTTAAACACTTATGTAAGAAAATCACAAAATTCGATCATCAGTTCATTGCAGATTTCCTAGATAACTAAAAAATCAATTCATATAGATTATTAAAATAATAATTCATATAAATACAAACCATCATTTTTGTGTCTTGTAAAACTTTATTTTATTTTCCCACCACATCTTGGTACCAGTTCGGGCTATACAAATACATACATCATACAAAATTATATATGTAGTTCGGTTACATATAAAAATCAACCATGCCAAACACAACTCACCAATTTTCTTCCAAAGTCATCACGTTTCTTCTGTAGTTGCAGATTTTGGGTGGTTTTGACCATTTTAACGAGTTCTACCATTTCTCTGGAAATTAACACAAAGAAAGCATCAATATTCCAGTCTTGGAAGCTTATAGTATTACCCTATTTTATATGCTGACCATTGTGGAATCCGTCAAGGCAAGCTTGCTACCTCTCAGTTTAAATGGAATGTACTTTATATGAGTTAAGAGCAGAGAGAACATAAATAGACAGAATAGGCCCATAGCCAGTTAACAGTAAAAGGAAAAAATATTTTGGGGTATTTGTAGGGGTTGATAACTTAAGGTGGTGATGTATATAACGCAAGAAGAGGCTAGCATTTTTTGCAGTTTTTATAGCAAAACATTTTTTTGCCAAAATAAATAAAATATTGCTTCACTACAAACAAAGAGTTTAGTTTTATTCACATAGTGAGTTGTTGAATATCTATCGTGAACAGAATGGCATTAAATGACAAACTTTTTAAATGAAGATAAAGGTTGCCATTAAATTTCAGGACACCCTAGACAAATATTCAAGAAATGTTTAGGTCATCATGTGAAGAATGTTAAATTATATGTTTCTAGTGAAGCAATATTTGGTTTATTTTGACCAAAAAATCATTAACATCATCATCATGAACTGTTTCCAGCCTGTGGCCTGGTCCGATTAGTAAAATGCCTCCATCTACCTCTGTCCTTACACCATTATTCCTACTGCACTCTCTTCCACTCTCCTTTTCTCACTTGCTGACATCTGTTCCAGCTCTTCCTTAATCTCTCTTGCAGTCTCTTCCCTACGTACTTCATATTTATTATCTTCTTGGAATTCTCTCCCCTTCCATCCTCATTGCGTGTCTGTACCATCGCATCCTTACTTTCTCAACTATCTTATGAACCCAAAAAATAATACAAAAACTGTAAAAACACTGATACTTTCTTGCATTCCCTCGAACCCCCACCTTAAACCGGGCCCACGCTCACTTTGTAGGTTTCTCATGAAAATCAGATCAATTAACCAACAAAGTGCAAAGAAAACCTATTTTTAGTAGTGTAACATACCTTTAGCCACACAGTCTATGGTGTTAGACTCATATTGTATCTTGTTCTTGACATGGAGATCAGAGCTCAAACTCTGGTGGCCCGATACTATTTTTAAGGTTAAATTTGTACATGTGAAATAAATCCAATATGCTGTTTAAATAATTTGATCGTCTTTAAATTGAATTTACAAATTAAAAAAACAAAACTTGAGAATGTTCTCAAGGATATTTTCCATTAGTTTATGACCAGATCTCTCAAGATCCATTGATAATATGTGTTTGAACTTTTTACCATAATTTTTTATATTTCTATTAAACATTTTAACAGCTCAGATTATTTTTAGGAATATTATTAATAACTATAGGCCAACAATTTTTTTTTCTGCCAAAGATTTTTTTTCCCATAAGAAGTATGGTTAGTGGACTTATTTATTATTATAATTTAAAACGGCTGTGTTAAAAGTTGTATCGGCTTGCAATAAATATCTGGTGAATATCTTCAAAGATAGACTCTGAGAAAAGTCATTTATAGGAAAAAAAAAGTTAAATTTTTACAAATCAGATTCAAATTAAACTATCATTTTTCTTATATATGGAGATATTCTTGAATAATATGAGAGATCTGTAATCATCCTGCGCGAGATTGGGATGTTTGTTTAAAACTAACATAACAGTGTTGAAAGAAGTGAGTGAAAGAACTGGTCTAGTTTAATTTTTATGATGAGTTAGTAAACATTAGAACAAATCTGGACAACTCAAAACAACTTGTCCTTGTAGTTTTGGCAATTGAGCCGATTTGAAGTATATATGGTTCTGTTTGAGAGCTAACGAGGCTGACAAATTAATATCTATTCAGAGGGGTCTCACTGCCCGTTTTCGAGGCCACACAGATTAGAACATCAGGTCATTGGGTACTTGTGCTAGAGGGCAACCGTCATGCCCAAATTGCCGGGCTCGAATATTTGGAGGTGTCAGTTGAGCCATTGATTAGATATTCCTTAACAAGCCAGTTATTTCACGAGCTTCTACAGTCCTTATATCTTTTTGTAACAATTTTTTAACATCACATTTTTGTAGTAGCTCATAGTGGTATTAATAAACCCTAAAATCCAGAGCCTTCTATAAATTACAAAACCATACATCTATTTTGCCGCTGTCCCTATCCTTCCCGCAAGCTATCCTGACAGATTAGGTCTGCAGTAAGGGGGTTAGTGACAGATCAATAGTTTCAAGATTATTTTTTACCTTTTCTTGCCTGGAGATCTTTTCTGACTTGAATTCTTTTGAATTTTTGCTAATAAAATGATCTGATTTTTGTATTATTGCAAAGTGAAAAGGTTTGTAATCCTAATAACAAAGACATGGCATATTTATATTTTTCTTTGAACTAAACATTTAATTATGTTTCCATTGTTGAAACACCAAATAATGCTGTACATTTCCTAGTGTTAATGTTTTTATAGAAACTAACACAGTTTTAAGAAAGTGGATTCAAATTAAATTTTTTATCGTTTCATTGGGGTGGGCAAATAAATTATTGCTTATAAGCATAATATAAATATGAAAATTTAAAGGGGGATGCAACCCTGTCACCAATTGCCAGAAGAGGTGAATTTGAGTTTGCCAGCTCTCACAGTAAAAAATAACTTTTTTCCTGGCGGTGTGTGCTTGTCTTATATCCTGCATATCATTGGAAGCAAAATGATTGTCAAATTTCAGAGTGAATTGTCTTCCATTGTAAATTTGAACAATTTCTCTCATTTACAGTTGTAGCTCAGTAGTCAAAGTGTACATGTTTTGAATAGACTTGTTCAAACAATGTGTGTTGTTTGATTGAGCAACATGATTGATAATTTCTAAATTTTTACATTTTACATTAATTTCACTGACTCATTTGCAACACCTGTGGCTACATTGAACATTATGTTGCTCACCTCTTGTGATAAGGTCATAATGTAATCTGTCAAAGGTAAGACTGCTACAATTTAGCGTAAATGGAGTGACAATATTTTTGAGACATTTAATGTACATGTTACTCACTCATGGTGTGGTAATGAAACTGGCAAAGATTCCTTAGGAACATACAAGTTGAGCAGATGTGAAATGTTTTTCTGTTTCAAATCTATCAACTCAAGAAGCATCTCAGAAATAAACTTGCGCTTCATTACTGTAAATAGAAAAATAAAAATAAGATAAAAACTTATAGATAAATTATAATTTAGATCTAAAAATGTATTTATATTTAGTATTAGAACCCCACAAAGTTTGAAACAATGAACCCATTTATTATCATTAACGAGATACCTAAGAATGTTGAGTTCTGAGGAAAATGACCATGAATCAATGGGAAAGATGAGGAAACCTACTCAGTTCACCCAGTTAAAGAATGGCTGTCTTACGAGGTCAAAGTCTGTATAATTATTTTTCTGGTCAATATTTTTCTTTATAATGTATTCTCTTTTAATAAAAATTAACTCATTTCAGTCTCTGAATGGTCTTGTGTTAAACTGGCTTGCTTATGACAAAGAGATTGAGATTCAAATCCTGGTCTGTTCTCTTTAAAGTGGTTTTTCCTAAATGGTTTCCCACTCTCCTTTTACAAAAATGCAACTAAACTACCTCTAAAATGCTTCCTTCCGCATCCCTATCCTATAAGTGTAATCATGCTTATAAGCTGAACAGGTAATAAGATACAGTGATAAAGAAAACATATGAAGAATTATCATAAAATTACTTTAGTAAAGGTGACCTGGTGGTCTAGGGGTAAGGTGTTGGACTTGTGTGCTGGGGTCCGGGGTTCAATTCTCGGTCCCGGTACAGATTTATATGATTACCAAACCCTTCCTTCCCCTCTGACAAGACATATATTAATCACAACTTGTGAATGTGGGGAGTGCCAGGCCTCCACCGTGGTTCGGATTCCACGTTAAACTGTAGGTCCTCCATTTCATACTCACAATCACCCTACCATTGCACATTAGTGTAAGTGTGTATAACCCGAACGGGTAGTAAGATGCGGTGCTAATAATAATAATAATAATAATAATTTAGTAAAACTATTGGATGTTTGTTTATTTAGTGAAGAGATTTTTAAATTTGAATGATAGTCTATCAAATATGCATAAAAAATTAATCTTATATTAACATTTTCAAATAAAGGGTATAAAGGCCAAAGCATGTAACCCAAAAATAAAAATTTACAGGAGATAAAAAAAATTAATAAAAAAAATTAAATTCAATCAAGAGTCAATAATAATTTATTATTAAAGTATGGTGGTTACACTCCTTGGCTTCTACCCCTACATGCCTGTGTTGATGGTTACGTCTGAATTAATTTGTGGGCTATGTCAATCGACCAATTTGTTTCTGATAGCTTAAGCATAATTTCAATCAAAGACAAAAGGTTTAGAACCAATGGAAAAATAATTTTGAGTTAATGCTGGTTGAAATAGGTACCAATTGACTGGTTTGTAAAATATTCACAGTGAGTAAAAAACTAAAGGAAAAAATTATGATTTAAAACCATTTGTAATAAAGTTAAGTTAAGGTTACGCCAATTGCTCAGTTGTATTTTAAACTAGATAACATTATAACAACCTAACCTCACTTTTTGAAACTATGATGGTTCCACCCTTTGGCATTATACCATTGAAATGTTGATAAAACAAATATTATTACAATGTCAACATCTAGCTTACTGCTGACAGTGCTGATCAAATTAAGCAATTGATGAGAGAAAATAATAGGTATTAATTTAGCTCAGTATACATACCAAAGTATTTAAAATCAATAATAAGCATAAAAAATCATTAACTCAATTAAAAGATCAACCAAATAAACCAAACCTAAGGATAGGCTATGCCAATCAAATACCAATCGCCAGTCTTAAAATAAATATATGCAGGGTTTTTTTGAAGTTGAAAATGATGGCTAAAATGATAATATGCAGGCCTAGTATAGTTGCTTTTTTAAAAAAACTATTTGAGTTATTTAACGGGCACTTTCTGAACCGACTGATTATATAAGCACACGAGAATTTATATTAATGAGAGCAAAAGGGTTCCCAATTTTGGCGAGAAAAGTACTTTCACAAACTTTCAGGGTTCTTTTACATGCTACAACCGACATAGGACCACCAGCTTTACTTCCCCTCCAAAGGAAGTTCTGCTATGGATTTTTATTGCTTGAGAAAAATTCGTCAACTTCGGCTCTATCTCACAATCACCCTACCATTACACATTAATGTAAGTGCGTATAACCCGAACGGGTAGTAAGACGCTGTGCTAATAATAATAACTATAGTATAGTAAGGTATCCTAACCTAGTGTTAACTGAATGCAAAATAATAATAATAATTATTATTATTATTATTAGCACCGCTTCTTACTACCAGTTCAGGTTGTACACACTTACACTAATGTGTAATGGTAGGCTGATTGTGAGATGAAAAGAAGGACCTACAGTTTAACGTGGAATCTGAACCACGGTGGAGGCCTGGCATTCCTCACATTCACAAGATGTCTTGTCAGAGGTGAAAGGAAGGGTTTGGTAATCATAATCAGATAAATCTTTGCCGGGACGGAGGATTGAGCCCCGGCCGCTAGCATAGAAGGCTGACACCTTACCCCTAGACCGCCAGGTCACCCAAAATAATAATTAAAAAAAAAATAGGTGACTAGGTTTCAACTAATTCTTACGTATTTCATTCAGAAGTCTGATAGCCTGATTATGAAACCGAACCTTTTGTAGAGTCAGTTCAAGTTCATATTTTTCCTTCGTAAGTGCCAACAACTTTTCCATGGCTTCCTTAAGTTCTTTGTTTATGTTCTGAAAAATAATTAAACAAATACTGGTTTTACAATAACAAGTGTAGGCCTATAACCAAACAATTAATGTTATAGCCTATAAATGATAAAATTTGGTGTACTTGAGACTAAAAAGATTTACATTGTATTTTCGGTATTTTAAACTCAACTTTAAACTGATACCCTGTATACGACTATTGACTCTTTGTAATTTAAATTAATTTAAAATAGCATGTGTATGTCCAGAATTTTACTAGGCAGGGGATGCAATAGGCAAGATTCAGTTTTCAAGTATCTGGGAAGCTAGATACATGAAGATATATGTGATGGAGACACAATGTCAAATCTCTAATTACCATAGCGAAGGTAGCACTTAATTACAAGAGACTTATGTGTACCTACCACTTCCCTCCAGGGATAAAATATTGAGTAAGAGATTTGCAAAGAGCTTTGTTTGTAGTGTGGCACTCTATGGGGCGGAGCGGAGATTAGAAGCCTTTGAGATGTGTGAGTGGAGGTCATAAAAAGTAACCTAAGGAATGAAGCAGTGGTAGTGAGAGTTGGGGAAAAGAGAAGATTAGTAGTAACTAGTTTGTCAAAAACAAGAAGAGAAACTGCTATTTAAATATTTATTTCTTATTTGAAAACATTAATATGAATTTGATCTTTATATTTGTTGTTTGTTTCTATTGGTTGAAATTACGTCTTGCGACTTTTCATTGTAGAGTCTATTTTGGAGAGAAATATAATTACGAGTTTGCAATTGTGTAATTGTAAGACAGAAAAGCAGTTATGTTGGTTGTAGAAGGGCCATTACAATCTGGTTATCCATTTGTTCATACATAATATCTTCTCTCCCTCAATGTTTTGTTTGTGTATTTGACATAAGATAGTTTTGATTATTATGTGGCTACAACATCTAATAAGAGTAATTATGAGTTTTAAGTTGTTGTTTTTTGCACCTGTATCACCTTTCCTCTCCTCCCCACCTGTCTTCTATCTTTTATTATATGTATGTATTATATAATTGTTAACTGAACCTGTTCTCTTTTTAGCTTTAATGTAACGAGCTAACTGCTCATTTTAAAGAAAATAAAACAAACCAAATATAAGTAGGCATTAAAACCGCACAAAGTTGAAACATTTGGTCCACATAGCAAATCAAAACAAACAAGACTTAAAATAGGCTATAGTATTTATGTAATTTATAAACAGGATTACATAAAATTTACTCAACGTTTCGATCATTGTTGCGAGCTGGGTCAAATATGGATAGGAACAAATAAATAGTTTTAGGATCTGGATGGTCTGTTCTAGAATTAACTAATTTATAAGCCGTGTGTTGCGTTGATAATTTGTTTCAGAAAGCTCATATAAACAATTAATACTTAATTATTATACACTATAACCTTATTCTATAAAAAGTGTTTCATACAATATTTTGCCTTTGACAGTTATTCAATATTCCATCAAGTCAAACCTATAATCTAGGTTTATTATAAAAATATCCATCCAATAAAACAACTAAACATTGTATACATATAGAAAATATACCATTTCAGTAAGTGGTCTCCCATATAAAACACGATTTAAGGAAATTAGTAAGTAATGTTTCTTCCAAGTTTTAAATCAGTCAGTTACAAAATTGTCCCTTTTTCCCACCAATTTAAATAAAGAATAAGTAAACTTAAAAGTACAAGTTTTCCCCTTTATGTAAAAAGGAAGTAACTTCAAACTTGTGAAAGTTGCATGTCTATAGAGAACGCTATCGTTGTAAAATAGATCAAAGTCCGTCTTACTATCTGGCTTAAGTTTATTTTATATCTGCTATAAAATTTGGATGTATAATAATTTATAGAAATTAGTTAGCTACATAAAATTAGCGATACTTAATAATAGTCAATAAATAAACTAGTTTTAATAATGTTTGAATACTACCATGAAATTAAAACATAAATGTATCCAGTCAATTCTTATCGGTGACAGTTTTAACTTACTAATTACACTATGTTATTGTTATGTTATTGGCTACACTACAGACCCGTGGCTTTTAATTACTTCTCAGCGCAGGCCACAGTTATATTTTTCTTTATTGAACCGGGCCAGAGAGTGTGAAAAATTAATTTGAAAAATCTATATAATGTATGGTACTCACCCCCCCAATACTTTTGTCACCAACCCCAGCCAGAAACTACCATTTTACTAGGGTGGTTTTATTTAGAAGAATGTCCATATTTTGTAAAATAATAAACTTTAATTAATATTTAAGTTTAATACTAAGACCTAAGGGGGAAATTTCTAATTTATATGAAATATAACTTTTCTTGTGTTGGGTTTGTGTGTATTTTGTTAGCGTGTTTCCCGCTTTTCATACCACAGGATTGTACTTTTTGGAGCTGGAAAACTGCTAATGCTCAAGATTCTGCTAGAAAAATAGTCTCCCTAGTTTATTATTAACTAAGTGTATGTTTTGTGTAATATGATTAAGGCCTAAGATGGACTTTTGTTTTTTGAGGGTTGGTACAGATGGAGGTCGAAGCAGAAGGAACAGTTTTTTTTTGTTCTCACTAAATTAAGGGGTATGATACTTAAGTGTTTTAACAACTCTACTTTTGGAGGCCATTTGAGTATTTTCAAAGCTCACAGAAAGATAGCTCAGCAGTTGTTGTTTTTTGGCCCAATATGTATCAGGATGTTGGACAGTGGATTAGGAAATGTGATGGTTGATGGGAGCTGAACTTCCTTAAAATACATGTTATGTGCTACATTCTATAGACGTTGCTCATAGCCCGTGGAAAACTGTTTTTTTTT